>JAQIXP010000063.1:0-39896 GCA_034700285.1 Proteroiulus fuscus | reverse complement strand
CCGCTGCCAAGAGATTACATAATATTCAATAAAAATACGATTTTCAACACTTTTAAAGTGGGGCCCCATAGGTATACTTGTGCCAAACATTTTAAGTCGTTAGCCATCAGCCAACAGTTGAATTGTCTAATAAAGGAGTTCCATGTCAAGTATCCCACATATATGTAATGCATTTTTAAATATTAATCAACTCAACATTAATTAAGGTATTTACTTTAATGATTGATAAAAATCAAACCGTTTTGATTTGAACTGAGACAATTTTAAAGATTACAGGCTTAATCCTTTAGGCTTTTTTTAGGCTTTCTAATAAGCTTAAACACATTTTGGAACTCAACTGAACATTCTGGAATTCAAGATTCTGAACAAGAACACTAGCACATGCCAACAACACAAGCACATGCCTCCATGGCAATATATATTTAAAGGTGCCACTTTCCAACAATAATTATACTATATTTAAAATACCACACCACTGTTTTATGTTTGGTTATGATGTGTAAGCAGACTCAGACATTCCACAACTATAGTCAGAACACAATGTTATATAGTATAAAGTTATACGACTTGTTGCAAAAAGAGAAGCAACAAATTATAGCATGATGTCTTTTAACATTTTTCATGGAATATCATCCATATTGTATCATTCAGTAGCCTATATATATAACAAGTTGTAATAATAATAATAATAATAATAATAAATCTCGTTATATTACAATGTTTTGTGATAAAGTATAAACGCATCTTAACGCCTACACAAATTTACGCCTATAGTGGCAAGAAAGAAAACTATATATGGGTAACCAATACTAAAATACTGACCATACTCGTATTTACTTTCTGGCTATACTATGGCGCTGCGGTTAGAGACCTGCAACATCGCACATACAATCCACCAACTTTATGTATATACTTATATAACTTTTTACGAAATCAAACGTTTTGTTTACCAGCTGTATAGCTAGTTACTAATATAGTGTATACCTCATTTTAATACGCATTTACAAAAAATTAAAATTTTAAATAAATAACAGTTTGACATTTACAGAAGAAAATATAAGCCTTTGCACACACACTTTCAAATAACATGCACGGTGCAATGAAGCGTGATATAATTTACATCTCTTATGCAATCAATATTCTTGAAATCATGTAATTTTTTTCTCTTAAGACTATATTTATAAGGATAGGGCTGAGCTTTAATGATCATGAGCACTCAACTTGATGGAAATCAATTTTTCTTATAAAAAATTTTGTTTCTTATATAAAAGAAATTTGAATATCATATTCATTATAATTGCATAAAAATGGCATATGCTGTCTTAGGCATACTGAATTCACATTTTGATATAGTGGATTAACCATGAAAATTTGCAGCATTAATTAAATTAAGCATTGGGTAAGCTGTCAGGAAGAATATAAGTACATTCAAAGGCTTACAGCAAAATAATATATTCCTTATGAAAATGCATTAGTGAATTTTAAAGGGTGGCCAAAAATGGATGCTATAACTGTATGTATATGCTATATGACTATGTACCATTGACTGTTAAAAAGAATCCTGAAAATTTTTTTTATGAATTTAATCTTGCAGAAAAAAACTTACAATCCATCATTAGGCAATTTCTAAAAATGTATTTAATCTCTTCATATGTTTTATATTAATTCTGAATTCATTTATGATGACGTTTAAAACTGAAGGAATTTGTATGTCATGCAGCGTAATACAATTTAATAATATGTGCAACTGAATTCCCATCAGTGCATGTATGATAAAATAAGATTAAGGCATCCGAGCTCAATTCCAAAGAAATCCCCTAAGAAATCATATGATTAAAACGCATTCGACACAAATTATTTCTTGCTTTTATGCGCATGAAATCAGATTTTCCATTTTACCTTACAAATGCAATTTATAAATCTTGATTGAAATTATAGACGGATTCCAAATCTATTTCTGCATATAAGAATTCGGAATTTCTTTTTTGAAATGCGTTAATTAAAAAAGAAAATGTGCTATACTTTAAAATTCTTCACAATACAGGGGCGGATACAGGGGGGGGGGGGAGGAATGGGGGCCCTTGGCCCCCCCCCCCCCCCCCCCCCCCCCCCCCCCCCCCCCCCCCCCCCCCCCCCCTTAGCCAGAAAATTTTGCTGCCCAGTATAGGCAAACAAAATGGCCGCCTCGTTCTGTAATATGCGATTGCCCCCCCCTTAACAAAATCCTGTATCCGCCCCTGTCACAATAGAACTTTATGAGTTTAGAACACATTCACATTCGTAATTTTAAAATATTTTACAGTAAATGTAAATGCCAAAATGTAAATACTGAATATATTACATTACTTTTCAGTTGAACAATCATGATTTACATAAAAAATAGCATTTATCTAAAACAAAGCATTTTTGAAACATAAATGAACCATATCTAATGGATAATGAAACTGTACACAATTATAGCATAATGTAATTTGAATTGCATCGATGAATACAGTCTAATTTGAAATTTGCATGTCTGTATTATCGATTTTAGTAAATATTTAAAAACCTGCATGTTAAATTTACCTTTGGCAATGTAAATAACACGGTTTAATCAGATAACAAGCCTTATTTCCAAAACAGCAGATTCAACAACATGAATAGCCAGGAAAGAGCAATGATGACGTCGTTACCATGCATTTCCCCAACTGAACTGAATTGAATTTACAAAATTAACGATCTCAATGCATTTCAGCACTATACCATACCAAAAACATGCATATTCAATGGATTTTTTAAATATCTAATGAGATTAGCATTCCTTCAAATGAAGAGTTAAAACTACTAAAATGAGATTTAAAATGTTAAATTTTATGAAATTATTTATAAAAATGCATGCCTCATATACTCGAATGTTTGAACACTGTCCTAAATAGAAAATAATGACATTTTTTCTTCGAAATATAGAGATATGATAGGATTTTTTTCCCCCAAAGAATAGGAATTTTATATAGGCCTCTTTTACAAATATTATAGGAATATTCTTGGAATTTTCGTCGTATTATAGGAATTTGAATTTCCTAGGATCATTTTGATTTCCAAATTATATGATTTTAATAGAAGTTTTGAGAGACTAAACCGGGTTGTTCATATGTAACTGAACATATAGAACCCCTGTAAACATCAGGAGTTTGTTTTACAAATTGTTTCTATATAAATAAACGCAAAACAAAAATTGTGAAGACAAATGAAATGTGATAAATGTGTGATATGCGATGTAACCCCCAATAACAACATAAGACTCCTGAAACATAGCTTCCCCCTCAACTTATCAACCATGGGGAAAGCTACGTTTAAGGGATTCTACGTTCAATTAAATATGAATAACCCGGTATAATTATACACATTTACATTTAATGATAACCCTTTCAAACTTTAAGGGCCAGTTTCAACAACAATATTTAAGTTTTAATCCTGGATTATCACGAACATGTGACTGATTTGGGTCAATGAAAATTCAGGAATGTAGAGAGAATCTTAGATTAACGTTAATTAAATTATCTTGTTGGAGAAGCTGGTCCTTAAAACTTAAAAGCTAATGAATGATTAATGACATAGAAAACATTCTCTACTTAATATAGCCTTTCCCGAGCGGATCCAGACTTTGGTTTTGGGAGGAGGATGGGGGGGGGGAAGGAAGGGGAAGGGGGTCATGGTCAGAGCCGCACCCAAAAATCCATTTCGAGGAAGCTCCTCCTACCAAAAAAAATGTTCCAAAATTTTTGGCCATAGGCAAAAATTAAAAAGTTTCTATACATTTTTGAAAAAATTGACACAATATGACGCCGCATGCCGCAGGCGATATTTGTGGATCAAAAACACTCAAAAATGGGCTAAAAATCACCAAAATTGCACATTTCCCTATAAAAATGTTCCAAAATTTTTGGCCATAGGCAAAAGTTAAAGTTTCTATACATTATTGAAAAAATTAACACAAAATGGCACCGCAGGCGATTCTTTTGGATCAATAACACTCAAAATTGGGCTAAAAATCTCCAAAATAGCATATTTCCCCATATTTTCTAGTTTGATTTTGACAATTTTTATTTATTTTTTTTTTTTTGGGGGGGGGGTCATGACCCCTGCCCCTCCCCCCTGGATCCGCGCCTGCTTTCCTGATTAAGCATATTGGCCTACAGGTCTCACATGGTGAGTTCAACATTAAAAAACGGTGTAAATGCCCTCAATTTTAAATTGTGTTACTTACAAACTACAGAAATAGAGCATAAATTGAATTTAAATTAGAAACAAATATATAAATATTGAGTAATTTGTCAAAATAAAGGAATTTAAAAAATAGGAAATACAGGACCTGTAAAATAATGTACTAAAGGTAAGTGTATAAGCTTGATTACAACACTTCTATATATACTTTCATTTCAGTTTTTCTGTACACAAAAGTGTTCCCCTAAGTAAGACGTAAATCAAGTTTTAATGCAGTCTACTTAAAGGAAGGAAATAATTCGACTAGCAGTGAAAAGATTTAATTGAAAAGTCAATTTTGTAGCCAGCAAAAGTAGAAAGGTATATTTTTAATGCATTTTCCAATAAAGTCAAACGAGTGATGTCGATATATGAGCTAGTGCTGTAGAATGTGAATTACACGAAGAAACTGTGAGCAAATAGGTTTTTCGTGATGTATAATTTGATGTTGGTACACTTTAAGAGGGAAGTAAGAGGGCTACCAAAGTAATCGAAATGTGCTTGGGTATGAAATACACGACATTTCCAGTCACATAACCTTTAATATTACGGCGACCTTGAAAAAAAATCAGATAAAGTGGATAGCTGTGGTTACCATGACAATACCTCTCCCATATACTTGGGATAGGCCCCTCCTCAATCTTTTACTTTGTTCACATCGATGAAGCCAAGAAAGAAGTTTGTATTGGGAAAAAGAAACAGTTATTTCATCCATAATAGCTAACTCGGGTGTTTTGCTATACTTCTTACAACGAGTTACATTTGTCCCTTGGGGAAATGAATGTTGGCTTTGTAAAGGCACGTATTGTCCGATGTACCACAGACGTCTAAGGAACTCAAAATAGCCACACGAGTGAGAAATGAGCAGGTATAGAGTTTCTCCATTCAACTAATATAACAACAATTTCTGCAGATGCACGAAATGTTTACGAAAAAAATACCAAAATATACACACAAACAAAAACCTAAACAAACAGCAAATGCTTAAGGGTAATAAAACCCATTCAAGGAACTCTCATGATACATTAGAAAAAAAAATACTCATAATACATAAAACTGCTGAAGTGGTATTTTAGAGTATATTTGAAAATAAAATTGGTTTAGAAAAATATATTTCTGAGCAAGTGGATTAACTTAAGGTATTTAGTGGAACTTGCAGAAGAGTATGTGGATTGCTGTAACATGTTACTCAAGTTTGATACAAGTAGTCAGCAGGCTTATGATAACTGATTATATTATTCTGTTTAAGACAGGTTAACGAAGAACAGCATCAAAATTGCGAAAAAAAAATAAATATATTTGATATACTAGCATGGTGGGTTGATTGTAATCAGACGATTTGAACCATAAGATTTTTTCCTTGTTTTAAATTAAGTTTTCTTAATTTTTCAATCCCTTTCCCCATGTTTTGTTGTTGTTATCGGTTAAAATAATAGGCCTAATGTCATAATTCAGCTTTTGCAAATTCTGAATAAGTGAAAATCTGTAGTGTTAACAGTGCGATGTAGTGAAATTAGTATTAAAAAAATCCATAGTTCATAAATTATGCAGAACTAAACATTCAATTTTTAAAATGGCTTTTATTGAGGAACAATTAGGAGCATTGACGTCATTGCACCACAACACAACAAATCTTTTATTTTTTTAAGACAGGGCAATGCACTTTTTGGCAATTTCAAACAATGCTGCTCATGACATCAGAACAATACATTCAATCTTTTTAATTAAGGAAATCAATAAATTATTTACCATTCAAAAAGCACTGATTGCATAGGCCCTATTTAAAGAATTGCTCATCAATTAATTTCCTCCAATTTTATATTTCAATTTATCGTAAATAATTGTAGGTTTGTCTTTTAAATTACAGATTTTGTCGTATAGCAAAGTTGAAATAGCAATAATTTGATAATTTATTAACAAAAGTTATATTAAACTAGTCTAGATGTCGTTTATAATTTGAACTTGATGAAAAAGTTCAGTAAAATTAAATCAAAACATTAAAATTTACAAATTATAAATATTTTTTTTTTAATTTTCTTATAATGTTTCTTGGCTTACTGAACGTCCTGAAAGCAGTATAGTCTACTCTTGCAGTATTCTATACCCTACTGTTGGTCAATCAAATCTATTTATTTATGATAAGAAAATCTAATCAAAAATATGTTCATGTTCATCCCATATTCAACGAGATTATTCTGTATGTCTGAATCAACTGGAAACTAGGTTTTATTTCATAATGATAGGAGTAGGACTGCTTTTGATAAGTAATACCAATATGCTTAAAGCATTTCAATCACGTTTTCTATGTTCTCAACAATCTAGAAAGTAGCAATACAACATCAGCATTTCAAAATCCAAGATTTTCTGTTTTTCAAACAGATGAATTTTGATTTTTGTCTTAGCATTCTCT
This sequence comes from Proteroiulus fuscus, assembly GCA_034700285.1. NCBI lineage: Eukaryota > Metazoa > Arthropoda > Diplopoda > Julida > Blaniulidae > Proteroiulus > Proteroiulus fuscus. The sequence continues at coordinate 33,244 of JAQIXP010000063.1, read as the reverse complement.
AGGCCTCCACAATTGAGTTATAAGCTGAAATATGTGCAGGTCACTTTCAATTCTAGATGCAAAAATTGACAAAAAGCTTACATTCTGTCTGATTGCTTTAAGCTCTATAAAATCCTACAACAATAATTCATTTCTAACACTCAATTATATTTGCTACAAAAAAATAACCATCAAGAAAATAAATCCTTTGCAATTTCCTGGCTCTATTACTTTTGTGGCATCATTCTGATCGGGTTGGAATTGGATTAATCTGAAGACAAAATTAATTTCAGGTATGAAAGCATATAAACGTATGAGGGTAATAAAATACCGCTATAAAAAAGGCATGATCAATATAAGGGTTACCTTATAGCTACTTCCTAAACATATATTGGCCTTCCTTAAACCTATAACCTTTTGATAGGTTTTCATACTTGAGAATAGGAAATCCATTTGGCATCTTGTTAATGTACAACTCAATCTAGCAAAGTCATTATTTATACTGCGGTGATAGGAAAATTAATTATTTACAATCGCACGTATTTTTCCACATCGAATTTCTAGGTTTAACTATTTTGTTGATCAACATTTTCTTAAATAAACACGAAAGAGATAAATGTTGCATGTTTATGATTACAAGTTTTATGTGAAAAATCCAGGCCATTCACCCAGTTTTGATTTTGTATTTTTATGTACACTTAATTTAAAAGTCCAATTCGAGACAATTTTATGAGAAAAATAGGAAACTTAATAGTGTAATAATATATTGTGCATTGTACAAAAATTTTACGGTTTATAGATTGCAGGTATATAAAATTGTTTCCCAAAACTTTTGTGCTAGAAAAGCACATGCAATGTGACGTCGAGTGACTTTTGGAACATGCAGTATTTTTGTCATAATGCTAGATCATTTGTGTAATACCGTACGTGCATTAATGATGTTAATTTTAATTTATTTTAACTATATTTTTATAATAATATTATACTGGAAATTAACTTTAATTTAAAAGATTTATGCTCTATATTTTTCTTATCATTTTATAGATTACGACAGTAAACACATTTTATTTTGGGTAATTTTCTTTCTTAGCCTAAATAATAAAGTTTACCCTAGAAATTAGAATTTTGATTAAAGGGAAAGTCCCACTTTGAAAGAAAAGCAGGTATTCGGAAAAAGAGCATGATAAATTAGAAAAAGCATGAAAATTGCAATTTGATTTGAACCAACCAATCAATAAATAAAATGCCCTGCATACAAGCCTCAATAGGCACCATTTTACTGACAGTATGTAGCGCCCTCTACTGGAAACACGTAGACATGCATGTCCTAGAGGGCACCACCAACTGACCGTGTCTGCTGAAATCCATAGAAAAATGGAACATAATATATATTTGGCAAACGTCGAAATTTCTTTAATATTGAAACTGCTGCAATTATTACTGTCACAGCCATTCATATCTAGTAAGTGTGAACAAGTTAAATATCCCTTGCTACAAAGTGGGACTTTCCCTTTAATAAAAATTGGTTTTAATAGACATATGTATTCCTTTGCAAACAGAATTCTTTTTGTCCAACGTGCTATACAGGAGCCATTAGTACAAAGATCAAGTTTGAATTGAATTAAGCACACCATTTGCCTTTGGAAACCAAGAAGATTTAGTAATTTCCAATTAAAAAGTGATTAATATTTTACAATAGTATATAATAATGATTTAATTATGGAAGTTGTGAATTGCACATCAGTGATACCAAAGTCAAATCAAAACTGGCAATTATAATTAATTAGAAAATTTACATATAAGCTAATATATAATAAAGGACAAATTAATTTATATAATATTAACTATACTTTGCTTGACTACACGCAGTATAAGTAAAATTACCTGGTCAAAAACAAAATCCATACACATTTCCAAGAGAAACAAACAACAAAGTTAGAAACCAAAAACAGTATGTATTACAAATCAATAATCCAGTCCAATAAACTTATTGGAAAAACAAGTTATTGTGTTTTTAAATAGCCACATTGATTCAATTAAATTTCCAGTTGCAGTTTATCCATTCCCATATACTTGCATTATACGATTATAGCTAACTGTCCACTTGTCTAACCTTTATATAATAAGGACACGGATCAACAAGCCATAACGTTGGAAATAAAGTTCAAGGGTGAAATCGATATTTAATATTATATTGACTATGAAAATATAGTACCTGTACAATCAATATAGATCTCCCCCACAACTTTCAAGAAAATAAGAATGATTAAAAATTGAAAACCATAGACACACTGAAACAACATCATACTATGTTGCTTACAGCAGAATACCTTTTTTTTAAAAAAAAAAACCATTACATCACAATGGCATGATAATCATAATAATGTTTGCATTACCGACAAGAGAAATCAGTTAAAACTCAAATCATGCAATGATAACTAGTTTTACCAAATCCCTTTAGTGATAATTACTTTTAACAAATCTTTTCGAGATAGTTAACTATAGTATTAACAAATCCCTTTCGGGATATAACTAGATTTAACAAATCCCTTTCGAGATAACTAGTTTAAACAAAATTAATCCCTTTTGTGATTACTAGTTTTAACAAATCTTTTCGAGATAACTAGTTTTAACAAATCTTTTCGTGATCACTAGTTTTAACAAATCCCTTTCGTGATAACTAGTTTTACAAATCCCTTTCGTCGTGATAACTAGTTTTAACAAATTTCTTTCGTGATAACTAGTTTTAACAAATCTTTTCATGATAACTAGTTTTAACAAGTCCCATTCATGAGTACTAGTACTGTATTGACCAGTTAATACTAGAATTCACTAAGAGATTTTAGGCAAAAATGGACCTGACTAAAAGCCTTCAGATACTTGCAGTTATCACTATTATAAACTACTTTAACTGAAATATAGTCTAGTCATTTTGTATTTTCACTAGAACAGTTTTAGTCAAAATTAGAAAGAACTATATACCTTGGGATCTGGTTAATTCTAATATTAACTAGTTAATACTAATATTTACCAAACGACTGATTTCAGATTTTCTCAGTACATGTATAATATTGACATAAGTGACACATAATGTGTAGAAATTTGGAAACACGGGATTGTTTTACATGTTATATTTTATATCTAGCATAAATGTAAACTTTAGGGTTATGTTTAAAATACATTTGGCTGTCTGTACAACCATATTAGGATCGAGACATGTTGATAAGATAGAAGTAATTACAATTTTGCTGAAACAGCTACAATAAAAGATTAACTCTACACGGATTAGCATTGCTTAATTAATTGCCAGACGTGTACCATTTTAAAACAACATTACCAAAAGCTCATTAACTTGACTGTACTTCCAATTCCTGGAAATTTGTAAAAAAAATTTAGTGCCTTTCTAAAACTAACCTTCAACCAAAGACAATTGAGTACTTTTTTTTGGTTTTAATCATAACCCTACTGACTTAATTCCAAAATCTTAGTTAAAGGGTAACATTGCATGTTTTGAATATATTACATGTAGCTTATACATTTCCCATGAAAAATAAAAATGTAAAGATTAGGGAGTTAGAAAGGAAGATTTTAAAAGCGATTATTAGTAGCATACACTTTTAACTATGACAAGGGATTCAAAGGAGTGACATGGGGAAAGGTTAAAGACAGATTAGTTGTAAACATGATTTATGAACAACCCCTGATATAAAAAATGTATAAAAAAATGTTCTGCTGCAAGTGCTTAACAATACAAACTCACCAGCTAAATCCATGGCCAAATGATTTAAGTTTAAAGTCGTTAATACTCGTAACATCGCAGTGACAAAACACATGCTTTTTAAAAGCCCGGTTGAAGCCATCGTGGCCATTAATATTAATCCAAGCGTGACAGAGATAATTAAACATTTGAATTAATTGAATAAAATAAGCCCTCTTGCACCCACGCTGGAAAACATCATTTGCTTATGAAAGTGTTCATTTATACAATATGCTATACTTCTCAGAAACTCTTTAGAGGATGTAATTCATTTTTCCTTCCTTCAAGCAATGCGCATTGTTGTTTATTTAAGTCTAAAATCTGCACATTGTTGTTTAATTAACTTTAATATTTAAACTGTTTACTACCAATTTCAATCATTTAAAATGAATAAAAATATTGCATGCGTGCAACTGTGTGATAATCACTTATCAGTACTTATGTGTTAATATAAAAATGATTTAGTTAGATGGGATAAGCGAAGCATGTTAATCTGATAGTGATTAATGTTGTTAGCATAGCAACCCAATTTGGGCACATTTTCCCATAAGATCTAACGATTTTAAAATCCTGAAATAACCCTTGTTTAATACTTAATTGGTATTTTAATCAGATTCATATGTAAATATAGTTTTATTATGCATTCATGAATGCTGTTTACGATTGAAATTTGGATTTTTAGTGTACATGCAAGGAAAATGAGAGAAATTATTGCCTTAAATGTAAGTGGAACATACCAATACATAAATACTAAAATCAAACAGCATAATGCTTTTTGCTAAAACAACAAAATGCCCTCAACTCTTCTTCAGCATTATATGCTATATTCCTAATCCATTTGCGGCAAGCAAATTTGTGTCTATCGTAGGTTAATGTACAGGAAACAGGGTTATTATTTCAAGATTTAATGCTAAAGTTCTTTTGTACATCCGGCCTAAATACACATTTATCATAAGAATAACATCTAAATGCTTTTAAATAGTTTATGGTAAAGAGCAAGGATCACAAAAAATATTTGCTTGACTTTATTTGAAGTTAAAAAAATTAATCTAATACTTTATAAAAAGATTAATAGCAAACTGAAAAATGTGACATTTTTATTGAAAGAAAAAATTAATTGGCCAAGCTTGAATTCCGTGAAAATTCAAGCTTGTCCAATTTTCTTTTAACTAATCTTGCAAAAAATAGCTTATAAATTCAAAATAACAAGAAAATTGTTAAAAGTTATGCTTCTAACGTTCACCTTGAGGCAATATGTTTTATGTCATTAATTCTAGTAAAATGTATACTTGTTTACTTACAGTATTGCACATGTAATCCATATCACATAGAAATGAGAAAAGTCATATATAATCCATTCATTTGCATTTTTTATCCTTTCATAAAGCCATAAATTGGTTGAGGAAAATTTCTGTCCCTATAGCTATATACAGTCGTTATTGCAAACAAACCAAGTAATGAGTTGATTTGCCTTCAACTCAGGAAGTAAAACCCAAATTCATATATTATGCAGCTCACGCAAAAATTCCATTCCCCAAATTGATTAAAAAGTAAAAGCTTAAAAATTCTGATGTATTTAAACTTGCCATTGGATGGGATGAGACATGGAGATAAACTGTGACATTTTCAAAAAAGAAAAAAATTGCAAGAGCAAAGGAATTCTCAAATGAAAAATTATATCTGGAAATGAGTAAGACATTGGTTTAGAAAGCATTAAGAGCTAAAATGCCTTCTCTTAAATATTTATATAAAACCATTCCCCTAAATTTCTTTGCAATTGGCTTAAAATAAAGAGAAATGGTTACCATCCCCGAAGTGCAGCTTAGGGAAATAGCAACCACGCAAAACACAGCTGTAAGCAGTGATTGCCATTATACAGGGATAACGTCTAAAGTTTTAAAAACGCCAACAAAATTCTTGCATAACTTGTCTATTAAGTTTTTCACCTAAAATCACCAACATTAATTACTGGCTTCAGTAATTTGGTTAAATCAAGACAAACAGGACTTTTAATTATCATTGAAATAAGTTGCAAGTATTGACAACCTGTGTGATAAAATGCACATCACACGTCAACATATTATGACACCCAACTGATTTACGATTATTTTTTTTTTACCCTTGACAGAGTTTATTCCCAAGATCAATACTCGCCAGCTTTCTCATGCAGAAACAGTGAAAAACTGCGTTAAAAAAGTGGTCTTTAATGCCAACAACAATAGCATGCAACAGTGTTACATCTAAGGTACCAAATTTCGAGAGTACTCACCAGCATCATGAGTGAAGCTGAAGTTTTTACAAGCTTAAACGTGAAGTACTCTGAAAGGATACTCAGCTAGCAAATACAAACTAAAACCTGCACCAGTAAATTCGCACTACTTTAGCAACTTGATATTTGCAATAACAGGAAATTGGCCCAGAGAGAAAATACAACTTAGGAGCAATTAGAACTGTTGTTGGAGTGAAACACCCTTCAAATGGTGAAACAGGACACCTGAGCAAGAAGAATTTAGCATGTCACGAGTACAATGTCCTACCGGTAGAATGCTACTAACTTTACACTTGTTACAATGCCGGAGCAACACGAAATTCGGATGGAAACAGTGCTGCCGTTGAAATGTGAGCATAGGACAAACTATTGGAGGGAGGGAATAGGGAAGAGCCACCAACATTTCCAAGCAGGGAGGGTGGAAAAATCAATAGGTTGCATAGGCCCTAAAGAATTTCGGCTCTTCTTTGCTGACGTCAAAAACAGTAGCATCCAATAGCGTGTAAAGCTGCCAGAGACTGTAAGATATTGATCCGCCCTGAGCTTGCTGATACAAAATACACTCAATTCTGAAGCGTTAAATTATTCACCTGGATGTTGGTGGAAACCCAAGGGATAGTATACGTGTGTGAAAACCTAAAACAAAGGCCCAATGTAAAAAAAAATTACATCCCTAGACAGTGAATGTATGGAACCATATTCAGTGCAGTGTAAGAATAGTGAGAGATATGAGAATGCTGAGATAGTGAAGTTCAAGTGCAAATCTCATGATGTATATGAAACACCGTCCCAAATGCAATTAGTATTATACCAGAGTATTATTAAGTGCCTGCATAACAGTAAACTCAATCGATAATGTAATTTTCTTACGGTTCCCAAATCAAAAGTTCTTCCACACTTTCTTTCAGTACCTTTCACTTACAAATGTGCTGGCACACACAGTCATTAAATTAAATTAATATAATTAATTTTAATGATAATAAACTATTGAGTTTATTTGTAGTTTCTGCGTTTCAAATAAATAAAGTGCGTAATAGATATGTATAATGCTACAAGCTTGCAGATGTTTGTACACTGTTCAATAAAAAAGTGAACTGGAAAGACATCTACAGGCTTGTTTTTCTGATTAGTTATAGTTACAGAAACATGGAGCCTAAAGTTAGGGGTCATCGGCATGGTATAAAGTATCATTCTTACAAAAATTTTACCCCCTTTACTCAAATGCTATGTAGCAATAATCAATGCCCCCTCCCTCATAACTCAGGAAAAAAATCCTAACATGAAAAACTATACCAATATGCATTTTCATTTTATTCTAATTGTAAATTCCCAAAACATTTTTTTAACAGTGTAAGTTCCAATAGCACTGCTTGAAGGTCAAGTACAACAGATAGTAAAAGTTATAGCACATCAAAATGAACTTAAATTTCAATTTGGACTGCCATAGTTTGCCTAAAATAGGAGAAAATTTTATTTTGCTAATTTTTGTCACTAAGGAATACTTTAGAAATGCAGCAGTGGAAATTATGAAGCAATAACAAGTTGAAAATAAGCCATCTAATTGTGCTGAAATGTGAAAAAATGATACAGCCATTGAGGTATACAGAATGCCTTCGTTGCAATTAAAAAGATTGGCTCGATTATTAACATTATATAATGTAATCAACTAAATTCTCGGCTACTTTAAAAGCTTGAATAAGTTAATTATGTCCTCGCTATAATGATAGAGAAGAACTGGCATCAAGTTAAGAGACCATTGAAACGATTTTATCCTCAAGGGATTGGTATTCCTGTACCTTACATATTAAATTGAGTTAAAGATTATTCACTTCATTACAGCATCTACGTCATTCGATACACTCAATGCTTTTCAATTCAATTCAACACACTGAGATTGAAGAATTGCAATCAGCAAGCATACAGCATTTGCTTTCTTAGTTTGTACAGGCATCTGAAGGAGTCGTCCATATTGAGTACCACAGAGGCGGTAAATAATGATAATTGTTACCATGTGATAAAAACGATTGGGGATGAGGGGGCAGGGGGGGGGGGGCATTGAACAGGAATTCATGAAACAAGTGAAAATGTTAAATTTTAATTACACAATTAGAATTTTTCACTAATACTCCCCTTTCAAAAGCACTCCCATAATGCACCATTTGACATAAAACCCAAAATTTTTGGCCATTTTAGTATGGGTCATTAAGTGCCAGTTGCACTAATAACAGTTAAGTCTTAACCCTGGGTTATTGTGATCATGTGACTGATTTGGGACACTAAAACGTAAGGAATGTGAAGAAAACCTAAGATTAACATTGGGTCAAAGCTAACTCTTGTTGGTGTAACTGGCCCCTTAGTAGCCATCATGCAAAGATGGCGCCATATGTCTATGGTAAATAACACAGGCCGCCATTTCAGTGTGGACAAAAATGTAGTTGAAATCTATATATTATAGATGGCGCTTTACTTTTGAAAGGAAACTATTACTCTCTATTGCATATTATTGTTACTTCCTCAATTTACAGGACTTTTCAAAGACCTTCAATGGCTGGATAAAAATGTATTTCAAATTCATTCTAATTTAAGCCTGATTCCTTTGAATATGATCCGGCAACACAAATTCTAACAACCCTTGGTTTGTAATAAAGTTTTATACATCAAAAAATATATAATTATAATAATAAAGATTTTCTTCTATACGAATTGTTGCCTGGCCTTCATTATTTTCTTGTACAAAATAAAAAACTTCAACACTTGGTTTCTTAAGATTAAATATTGTTTTTTTTCTCTTTGTTCTGGAATATTTCTGGGGGTTTAGGGTGAGAACGGGGGATGGGGGAATAAGAACTGAAGATGGGGGCTGCAAATTTGTTACGAAGTGACAGAGAGGCTGGGGGTATTAAAAATTTGAACATGGTTATACATAATACATTGGATAGTCCCACATTACTTTATAGAAAAGCATTTCAAGAAATAAACAAACATTGTAAGTTGCTGATTAATGGAAATTTAATCGGGGACAAGCACCCCTTTCTGTACCAGCTTTTCCCCAAACGAATTTACTTTTACATTTTCAAAATTGAAAAATAATGCAAGACAAGTGCTCACATTCTGCCCTCAATTTTACATTCCCTAAATACAATGTTTGCATATTAAAGAAAGCCTATACATACGGATTCAGGAATATTTTTTCAAAATTATTTTCCACGCATATTTCATGCACTTGTAAACCACTTAGGGCTCCCTAGATTTTAGTAATTGTATATTGGAGCCAATCCTGCCGGAAATACGAAACCAGATTCTATTGATAGATGAGCAGACAGCTCGTATATAAAATAACACATAAAATAACAATATGAAATCGATGGCTATTATATAGAGTTCACTTGTTACTATAAATAGTATTAATTTAGGTATTGCGTAGACAATATAACCACATTCAAATTGTTATTCATTCATCAAATTAAATGGATAAACTAGGTCGACATTTTTTTAAAAAAAATTAAATATATTTTATTTTACACACTGAGCAGTTTCGACAAATTGGATAACAATTTGAACCAGCTATATAAATCCAGAGTTTCATGATAAAAATCCAACTTGGGTACATGTAATTATTTACATTACCAAACTCAATTTCATCATAAATTTTTCATTGATGGTGAACAATTTAGACAAATAATATGAAGGACGGCAGTGGCAAAAGTAGACTGATCAAAACAAATATCCTGTTTTCATCATGTAGAAAGTAAATATTATTAATAATTTTATATTAACTCAAACTAGGGCTCATAATGAATTCTGTTAGTGGGCAGTAAAAGGTTTTGATGCACTAAATTTAACACGGTATATAAGTGAATTTTTTAAATTTCCCTGGCTCTCGGCAATTTCTAGAGTTTCTCCTGACTATACTTGAAAAAAAATTAATTTTCCCTAAATTTCACTGGCTTTCCAGGTCAGAGTGAACCCAAAATTAGTAAAATGGAACTATTCTTTTCCATAACATATTAGTGGTTGGGCATAAGGTAAAAATAAACTGTTTACCTCAGAAATCTTTAAACCAAACGTCATGATTTGTTAAGACCATCAGAGACATTATTTTTAAAGAGAAACATTTTAGCTTAAAAAGATCTACAGCTTAGCAAATATTTACTCTTTTTTCACTATTTACTTTCATGCTCAGCAAAGCAATTGTTTGTCAACATTTTGTCTGATTGCCACTAGCCTCTAGCAAGCAAAGGCTAGACTAAAACTCCTTCGGTTAGTTTAAACAAAATGTTACAACTGGCAATGCCATCTAATACATGTCTAATTGAAGTACTTGAGAAATAGCCCATTTTTTCTAAGTGCTTTCTGCAATACATTACAGTTTGTACAATGAATGGAATGGATGTCAATGATCTTCTCTGTAACATTACTTTGGTCTAAATTATAACAAGCAAGTTTGCCCTCCTTTCCCCTGTTGTATAATGTAACGATGCATTTTCCTCAGCAATTATTACATATTTGTAAATGTTGAAAAAAGTGGTAAAGCATTTAAATTGAATATTTGCGATTAAATAACGAGAAAGCCTAATCTCATGGCAACATGGGTTTAAATGCAAGCAAAGTAAAAAGTTATCATGTGAATAGGAATTCCCATTGGATTCAAACTCATTAGTATACTACTTGTTGAAAGGGTGTGATTTGGTGGGAAATTTAGATGAGTGATGAATACTGACACTTGGTGAGTTTAATTGTATTATTATAAAGTTATCTGGTATTATTTTTTAGTTCCTTGCATTTAAACCAATGCAATGTTCTCATGAAGGGAGACTTATTTTAAGAGAACTTTCTCTCATAGCAATTAAAACTTTTTAAAAAACAATAGCTACTAACTACTGGTTCTAAATTCACAAAGTAAAAGGAACAGAATATGACTCCCTTTTTCCCATGGTATCAAATTTACAGAAAACTTTCCTCAAATTCCCAATCAAATATAAAAACTAAATCTTACATAACATAGACCTGATGCATGTATCAAGCCATGCAGTTTACAATGACTCTAAACTGACCACACTGACGAAAAGAGTAGCGTAGATCACTATAAATGAAATCACTATTATACTCTATAGACGTGCAGTGCCATTAAACGTCACTATAGTATAGTGATTTTATTGACAGTGATCTATAATAGCTGATATTTCATCAGGGTAGCCCATCCAAGTAATAATAGCATTTTATACAAAAATCACATTTTCTTTTTGGAAAAAAGGTAAATGCAAATTCAAACTTATAAGAAACTGCACCAATATTATGACTATGGAATCATACACCAGATCTAAATAGCGGGTAATGAACTGTCTGCAAGGCAAAATTTGAGATGAATGAATTTTTGCAGAAAACTCTTATTTTGGAGGAAATGATGCCTATATAGGTAATAGAGGAAGTAAGAAATTGCCGTCATTAGGGATACTGCCTTAGGTCTTGCTACGAATATGAATTCTTAGAAAGTGCAATACAAAGTATATTGACATCCCCATTACTTACGAAGCATATTTTGTTACACAATAAGGAAATCCTTACCACAGGCAAAATGGAAGTTCTTTACTCTCAAAGGAACATTTTACTTCATGCAAATGAAAAAAAAAGTCTCAAGAATTTATGAGCAGTCCATAAATAGCAACAATATACCTTTTACAGCTATCCATGAAAAGGTCATATGGACTTTCTATAATCGATATTTTTGCTTCAATCGAGTTTCTGAAAGTGAATCCTCAGAAAGGATAATGTGAGGCAGTATAAAAAGGTAAAAAGCATATATTGGAGTATGAAGAAAGCCACTTATGGAATGTCTTACTTAGTGCACCTTAGCATATTCCTTTAATACTCTCCTACTTATTTTGAAAAAAAAAATTTGAAATGAGATTTGCCATATTAAAAGCAGCTCTAATTCAAATTAGTTTCAGGATCTTAATTTCTCATGACAATCTTATAATTTACATGCATTTTCTTCATTTTAGAAAGTATGAGCATAATATTTTTAAGCCAATTATTTTGTATGAAAACTACTTGCATTAAACTGTAAATAATGCATAAATTAATGAAATTATGTGCATTCACTATTCAAAAGTGAATATTAAAAAAATTATCAGGAGTATTATAAGATATTTCAATTTTTTTTAATTATTAAAATTTATTCCATTATCCTCTTAAAAATATAGTCTCACTTTAAATTAATTAATTATCAGACATTTTAGACAACTGCATAAATGATAAATTGATTCTTAAGGAAAGAAAAACTACCGAGTGCAAGTGTTGAATTTCAATCAGAACCATGCATTTGGAATACAGTTTTTGCATTATCAGAAGCCTACAGGTAGAGTTTTGATATCTGGGAAATAATGCCAAGCAACTATGACGTCATTTGGAACAAAAAACATAGCAACCAGTATTCAGGCAATACAGAAAAAATTATTCCCAGACCAGGATTGAATTCATTTCGGTTGTTATGTCATGGATGGTTGAGAAAAATAATCACAATTGTGTCGCACATTACTAGTTTAGCATTTCTTTTAATTAGCTCAACCAAATATAAAAAAGAGCTTAAGAAGATAATAACTACCCAGAAATTAGCAGACAGAAAACTCATAAAACTTGCTAATATATAAAAGAGTCATATATATAATCAATAAACTAATTAGTTAAATAAATTAAAAATGGGAAATTAATCCCTTAATCAATTAAATCAAACATATTATTAAGAACACATTAAAAAAAATGGCGTTTTCAATTAATTGTGTATCGCATATGACTATAAGGAATATGTTTACATAATCATGGCCTTTCGCCATTTTTGTCATCAGTTTAAAACCATTTAAATACTTTAAATATAATCTGTATTTTATGAAATAAAAGAACAAGTCTTTTTTGATATTTTGACAATCATGTACCTATATCAGAACTAAATTGTATTTTTGTTAACTCATATATTTCAATGAATATGTTTTGCTTTTACACTTTTAAAGGTTATATATGTTATAGTGCAGGCAAGATTCGTTTAGTAAAAAGGCATGTGATGCAAATCATCTATGTCTGGAGAGTTGTTTTAAGCAACAAAATGGAGTGCAACACATTTGCAATAAATTGCATCCTTTACTATTTCAGCTTATTAGACCTTGATAAAGCTTATATAGTAGATAGGTCTATACAGGCTGGGCCTATATAAACTTATAGATCAGGTATTCTCTATACAAACAAAAAATTGAAATGTCAAAGTGCTAAAAAGGCAAATCAAATAGAATACATCGAAAGAAAGATACTGTGAGAGACTAATTCATAATCCACATACCGTCTGGAGAAATCAAAAAATATGACTGCACCAATCAACTATTGCCTAATCTTTAATTCAGCGGATTCAACTTGGAATACAAATGAGTTTCGGCATTTAGAAAGTACATAAAAATAACTACCAAAGCTACACTAGAAATTTCTTCATTTGGTAAATAAATAATTTATTAAAAAAAGAACTTTCAAGGTCTATAACAAAAACACATGGTGTTATGAAAAAAAAAATTAATATAGGCTATAACAGATTTCCACATGGAAATCATAATCGAAAATTGAGTTGTTTTCCTTGCAAAAAAATTACAGTCTAAACCAAAAAAAACCCATTTTTTTTAGCATTTCTACATATTATACGCGTAGCATTTTCCAAAAAAAAATAACAAAAAAGACTTATAGCATTACTGTTTCTTCCGAATACTATTATAATTTGTTCACTAATTTTTAGAGCGCGATAAGCTCGTAGTCCGGTAGGGAAAAATTCAAACAAAAAAAGTATCTGTGTTCAGGCATTTGTTTAACAAACCAAGACTGAGCATGATAGCTGTAACCCCGGCATGAGGCTCAAGCCCCATTTGCGGGATGGCCCAGAAAGGACTTTTAGCATACCACTCACGGTGCTCTTAATACAGTTTAGAACAGGTCAATTCAATGAATACTATAATTATAAATCAGCTAATTAGATTTGCAATGCATTCCATAGTATACTTCATTAGTCTCAACAAACCTTAAATGTTTCTTTTGCATTTATTTTCCTATAAAAAGAAGTTACTTCTACTTCCTCATTTTAAAAATTCTAAAAATAATGAAAAACTGAATTATTTATATCAGTTGGTGCAAAAAACATATAAAAATGCTATCCTATGCAGAAACCTATTAGAATACAAATGGGATTTTACTTAATTCTATATATCCATTAAAACACGCTTATATAAGAGCTATTTTTGGAAATCGTCAAGACACGTAAGCGATAACGTAATACGTCTATAGAGTTCCCAATGTAACCATAAAGGTCAATGACCGCGAATAACACAGTTAATATATAAACGCACCAAGAAAACATTATTGATGTTCGTAATGTTCAAGAAATGCAACATTACGTAAGAAAAACAAAATATCGATTTGTACATTCGTCACATGCACTCTTTGTATCTTTCAATTTTATGAAAAATTTGTAACTATGTTGCATTTTGCCATCTGTTGGCAAGACAGCAAAATATGAGTTACTTCCTGTTAACTCCAGGGCTTATGTCTATTTGTGTGCCACATGCAGTTCCATCAGAAATGAATAATAGAATAGAGTAAACCAAAAGATGCAACCACCAATGAGATTCAAGAGAAAAACTTTGTTATAAGCTTTAGGAAAGTTTCCTATTTAACTAGTACTTTCATAGAGTCAATAACAGAATTCAATTTACCTCAACTATATTCAGAAAACATTGTTATAGATATCAATATTCAAATCAAATCAGTAGTCTACAATATGCAAATGTATGCTTATATGATGCCATTTGGTGGGGGAGGGGATAATCCAGTCCTACTATCATATAAGGAAGCTCCCATCATCCCATGTTAGTATAGAGACTTAAAAACTAATTCTTAAATTGAATTCCTAACAATTGAAACATATCAGGGCTGACATTATGATCTTGTTCAAACCCTTCTACTCTCCCTTTCCATCCAGTTTGTTTACAATATATTTGTATTTTTCCTAATATTGATCTGCTAATGTAGCATAAATATTTGCCACCATTTTTGCTTTGTGTTCGTTTATTTGATGTATTGGAAATACAATGCATTCAATAAGATTTCATACAAGATAATTTAAAATGTCATACAAGGATTGTATTTTCTTACATCAAAAATGTAAGCTGCAATGAATTTCAGGAGTGCAGTTCAATAGGCAGAAGAAAAATGGTGATCCAATTTAAAGAGGGTCCGTCCATGTTTATAAAATTCATACAAAATCTTAAATAGTGAATTATATTACCAGATAAATTTAAAAAGGTATTTGTAAACTTTGTTTTTATATAAAAAATGATCCCGAATTTTTAAAAGTTTTTGTCAAATTTCTTTTCTTTATGTTTCCTTTTTTATTTATTTACTTTTTTTTTTGTCAACAAGGGTTTTGCCAACAATGGTCAGGCCATGGCTGGACGGCCGGACCTGTTCCTGTGGTCTTGAGCAGGGAGTGTATTTAGCCTTGCATTTTATTTATCAGACATTTAAATACAGGATGGGTCAATAGTCAAAAATCATACCTGACAGTACTTCCTTATGTCGAAACTTTGGTAAAAAATGTAAGTTAGAATGCATTAATTTCAGAAATTTTGCATTAAAGTGTACCCCTATCAGATATTTAAAATTTAAAATATATTAAACAATACCAGTTTGAAAAGAATGTATTTTAAATACACGGTGAGTAAAAAGGCAAGATTCTTAATCTTAAGTTTCTTTAGGCCTACTGAAAATTCAAAAAATTAACGACACGTCATAAAAGACAGGGAAAAGATTTTGCTAGAACAAGTATGCAATGACAGGGATGGACATCACAATGAAAGTATACTATGAGAGTTACAGCCGTATTCACCAACCTTAGTTACCTTTAAACTTGAAGTTAGATAATGTATTTTCAATGGCCTAACCTAATTGAGTTTAGTATTAATCCAGATTGGTGAATACTGCTGTAATCCATATTTTGACTCAACTTGTATATTCTGAAATGCATTGTGTTACATATTATGGTTACATTAGTAGGTTACATTATAACCTACAGACGTTGACAATTGTATTAAACTGCAAAGTATTTATAACACACATTAACATGTAGTTAAAAAATTTAAATTAAAGGAAAAATTAAACTCCCTCCATTTCTTGTCTATTTTGCTCTGCGCAACAGTGTTACAAAAAAAAATAGTTCACATGTCTATTAAACCGCCAAATGACGTCAGCAGGCAAGGTGAGGTGAAATTTCATGCGGTATGAATGACAGTGTTGTTTCCATGGTAGCATCTCATCCTAATTCACTTTTAACTGTTACATCATAGCACTGCCATCTAGTGATTCATCCGTGCAACTGCTCGAATCAATATCAATCAATAAATAAACCCTGAGTTAGTTTAAAATCTCTATTGGACGGGCTAAATTTAGCAGAAAATTGAGAAGGCGCTTCATAGGAAGTCTTTGTAATAG
The DNA here is from genome assembly GCA_034700285.1 of Proteroiulus fuscus. NCBI lineage: Eukaryota > Metazoa > Arthropoda > Diplopoda > Julida > Blaniulidae > Proteroiulus > Proteroiulus fuscus. Next base: position 16,724 of record JAQIXP010000063.1, on the reverse strand, counting down.
GTACACAGCAAAATATACCGAATGAAGTGAATGCTTGAATATCTTTATTAAAAAAAATATAAATATTTAATTTAAAGCAGCTTATTATGCATACTATCATTACATATTTAAGCCTTATAAAAATCTTGCATTATAATTAAAAACATGCCAGCCAATCAGTGACAGGACATTTCATTTATAGCATAGCATTATCTCAAGAGTTTCTACGTGTAAAATATACTTTTATATTTTTAGAATACAGGTATTAAATAGTGTTAAAGGTAAATAAAAGCTTTTATCTTACACTAAATCAATTAAATCGATATATACAGGGTGAACAAAAGTCTAGTTTCCTTATATGCAATGCATTTAAGATAAATGGATAGGTTAAATGGCGCCTGGTTATGTATTGTAGATTCAAGCTAAGTATTGACCCTTTTAGGTCAGGGTATGTAATGGTAAATTTGGTGAAATATATAGTGTACTTACGTTGTTCCAAATGAAAAATTGTGCAAAAATTCAATAATAATTGTGAAAAAAAAATTCAAAAACAATTGTGAAAAATTGAAAAACATAAGAAAACCACTTGGGATGGGATTTATCATATACTTGCAGTGGTAAATGTCCAAGTAAAAAATAACCATACAAAATACAAAATAACCAATTTCTGTATAAAATAAATTTCAGAATAAATGTGAGGAATTTTAACAGGAAACGTATTTCAGAATTAAGATTACGCAACAATGAGAATAATTCTACATTTGTGTTCTCCAAGAAAGTCAGCTTTCTGTAGAAACACGATCTGCTTTTGCAGAAATTGGGATGAAGCCTAATTTTCTGCAAAACAATCATGTTTATTCAGAAATCCGTCAACCTAATTCAAAGAAAAATAAGCCGAAAGTTTTTTAAACAATTATTTGAAACACAACATAAGAGTATATCATCAGTGAGCCGCAGCATCTTTTTTGAAACATTGCAAGTAACTTTTTGCATGCAGAACAATACAAAACTATGACTGCAATATTCTCGCAATTATACTCACGAAAATTTAATATTGATATGACTAGTAATGTCATGCTCTTAATAATCAATAGAAATCACATATCAGTTTTGATTAATACTCTGTAATCTGTTATCCCTAAATAAATTATTATAAAAAACCGTAACCCTGAATACCCTTTGAATAGAAATTACTGTTTTGGAAAGCTGATTTTTATTCATCCTGTATCTTTATAAAATATTTACAGGTACATGTACGAAAAGAATTTGTAAAATGCTTAAATATGCATATCAAAAATATATCATAAACATCCCATTTTTTGAATTTCATGTCTAAGAAGTCTGCATTTAGAAAAAAAATAGAAAACCTGAATGAAAACTTGTCTATAATAACATCGATCGCTTATCTATTTAAAGACACTTAAACCATTTCCTCATTTATGTTATACAATAATGAAAAATCCTTTTTAGATTAAAATAGCAGATAAGATAAGCAAGGCATCTTATGTATATTTGTATAATATCATCAGTTATTAACTCCAGTATACACACAACTATATCCATGCATAAAAGACGAAGGGTTTGGATAAAAAGAGGAGCATTGTATAACATGAATTGAGGAAATCAATACTTTTTAGCTCTGATTTTTTGCAGGAAGTCTATACATGATGCAAAGCATCTATTCACAAAAGTTAACCATATTTTCACACTAAGCAAAACTTCAATGCAATCTGCTAACATATTTAAATACATTTATTCAAGATTTCTTGAAGGTTTCTTCGTGATGCAAATATTATTGCTTCTGTAATAATCAAAATGCTGCAGGATATATTAAATGGATAAAATAAGGCAAAATTGAAGATGCAGCCTAATATAAAATTAATGCTTTCAAAAGAGCAACACAAGAAAGAATTTTGTATGCCTTTAAATATACTAATAAAGAGATTTTTTTAAAAAAAAATGCTTCTTCTATACAAACCATGTTTTCGACAAAGCATTTTTCCCCATGTAACACTGTTATATTTTTCTCAAAACTTTTATTTAGCAAGACCATTTATTTATTTAAAGTCTAAACCACACAATTTATAATTGCTTGTTTATGCCAATTTGAAAAGTATATAATTTACTACACACAAGCATTCCATGTATTTCATCTTCTAATTTTATTTTGTCTGCTATTTGCATTAGGCCTACCCATAATAATACAGTCCCCCTCATCCCCCCCAGGCTGCCCATCAACCAGTCAATCATGATGAAGTTTATTAACAAGGTTTCCATAACTTGTGTAACAACAAATCATGGTTTAATTTTTCAATTAATTCAATTGTTTAATTCAATTAAATAGTTCAATTAATAATATATTGTTTATATAATTCAAGTGTATTCAAATAACTTAGTATCATGATCAACTCGCTATAGATCAAGATCAAAAAGCCCATGTGGATGAAGTATTATGCAAGTGTATTGGAACTCGTTAAAAATGCACTGTAAGCATTTTAATTTGTATTGACATAAGACTGTACTGATACAATTTGCAATGTGACCTTAGCTTAAAGGCACCAATTCAGAAATGTTTCCAACCTATAAACTGCCTAATGAATAAACGATATATGTACACATGTAGTGCCAAGAATAGAATAATTATAATATATATTGATGAGGAGACTGCATTGATCCGCTTGCAAAGTCGTTCAATTGCTATGGGTTAAGCTAATGTCAGCCTGCGAAATCTTAGGAATTAAATCTCACAGAGAAAGAAATTGCCTATAGACTACATAGATAAGTTATATAGGTATATAATCCAATCAATTTCACAAAGCAATTTAATCAAATCAATGCATCGGCTTAAAGCAAATTGTGCAATGCCCGAAGCTATATACTTGTTTCTATTTGAAAGAAATTGATAATCTACAATATAGCCTATACACGGTTATTCAATAAAGTACTTAAATGTACGAGCTTAAAAAAAACACAGAATAGATGATGATATCACGTATCATGATGGGCTTTTAAAATAGTGAATGGGAACACTTTAAATATTTGCTATATCACGAAGAGAAGAGAGCAATCTTGTTCTGATGGAAGAAATTGAATCTATTAGTATTTCTAGTCGAATAGCCAACACAAATTACATGATGGAGAAAAAAAAACGTCTAAAAAGAAAGAAAAGCCATGCCGAGAAACTATACACCCACTAATGTTATTGAAACAGCTTTGAAATGCTGGCAAATCAGGACTCATGCATGAATTCATAAACAAAATTGACAGCGAAATATTGCATTACAAGTTTCACTGGCAATTCGGAATACTACAATAATTTTTGGACAATGGCCAATGTACATTACTGGCGGCTTGAAGCTAAAACCCAATTTTATATTGAAAATGCATTCCAACACAAGCTAAAGACTTTTGTTACACCTTGTATATGTGCAAATTAGAAATTCGCCTAAATGAACTTAACGAGGAATAAAAGCACTCATAAATGAGTAAAGTTTAATTAGTTTAACAGGTTTTTTATGTATTGTTTTTTGTAATAAATTACAGATCATATATGTTAAAGGGAAAGTCCCACTTTAAAAGAAGGGTGGTTGTAGGAGGATGAGCTTGGAAATTGCAATTTCATTTGAGCCCAACAATCAATAAATAAAATGTCCTAAATACATGGATTTATAGTTGAAAATGCAAAGCCCAAATAGACACCATTTTACTGACTGTGTGTTGCACCCTCTATTGTATAAAAGGCATCAGCCTTCATGAAACACGTAGACACACATGTCCTAGAGGGAGCCACCAACTGTCGGAACCTGCAGAAATCTATGGAAAAATGGGGCCTAGCATGTAATAATTTGGCAAACGTCGTAATTTTTTCAACATGGAAACTCTGCTGCACTTATTATTGTCACAGCCATTCATATCTAGTAAGTATGGACAATTTAAATATCACTTGGTTACAAAGTGGGACTTTCCCTTTAAAGATGAAACACTCGTTTTATCCATCTGACAATAATGGACATAATTTTACACAATTCATACTTTTGCATATAGTTCATTATGTGAAAGGTTGTCACGTGATTAGAAAGTTTTCCAACCATCTAAGTACCTACAGGGTGCATAACCAAAATTACAAAAATGTAAGGCATTTTACTAATTTACAAGGCAAGTAGATAAGCAGGCCCATAAAAACAGTGAAACTATTATATTCACCACAAATTCAATTAAACGAGTATATGTTTAATTTGGAAAATTTATCTCGGCTTTTTTTAATCTAAACTCATTAAATAATGGAAAAGAAGAACAAGACAAATTCGGGATTTGAACCACGAACTTCCAGTTTGCAAGGACAGGTTAGACTACCGGGATCACAAAGTATAGTCTAACACACTCAAGGAAAAAAGGATGATTTTTCATGATTAAATTTGTCCACTTTAGAAGTCGGATATTACGTTACTTCGTTTCTCCCCTGAAACGATGGACGATGGTCAAGCTGTTATTGTTGTCTCTGGTAACAACTACACAATTCCATTGGAAGAATAATAAATTGTCATCGTTGAGTACATTTCGATGAGTTTGCAATAGCATGACCATTATATATATAAACCATTCATCTTTTAGCCAGGGATTTACTAAGCTGCCACATTCAATTACGTTTTGTAGTCCTACTGTTTGGCTATAAACGCACGTTTCTTGAACATTTCAAAAAACTTTGATGAGTGGACAAAGGACACAAGTAAATAGCTCACACCATAAAAGTGCGAGTGCAACACAAACACAGCCAAAAACTACAAAATAAAACTGAAATGACGTCATGCATTTACTGCACTGCATTGTGTTATCAACTCACACCCGGTATACATTGCAGTATACAATAAGCATATTAAAAAATCATTTGAAGGGCTTCAAGGGTGATCAAGTGCTTTCCTGTTGTCATAGTAACTATGTGAAATGTTAGATAGACCTTATTACACATTTCTTATTTACAAAAAATATAAAAAAATAATTGTACAGTGCTTTTCTAAAAGTGCCATGGTGGATTTAAAAGAGATTAAAGCATAGCAATTTTTCTTGGTCCCTTTTAACCTCAGCCTTTCTACGTGATGTCACATTTTTCATAAAACAACAAATGAATTCTAATCAACTTGTTCCGCCATTTTGAAATTTTCACTACTGATTATTATCAATAATCCCTGGGACATAACTTGTAAATATATATATATCTGGGGTTAAGCATTAGACTACCAGTCTACATGCAAGAGGGGGGTTTATTCCCCAGTAGTTGTTTAAGTAAGTAAATTTTAATGGAATCAAGCACAACAAAATTATTACAGGTAGTATTGCACAAGAAGCAAAAAAAGAAAATAAAGAGAATATACAAAAAAAACCATGCTTTACCCAATCCTAGTAAGATAAATAGTCACAGGATAGGAATATCAATTTTCGATAAGACCAGTTAAGAATGCTCGGATTTCACAAATGTGGCTAATTACATTATAAAGAAGGTAAACTCTGGGTTGAGTAAGCCTAATATTATTAAAAACTTGAGCTTTCAGTACTCAGCACATGGTAATAGTGAGGCAAGTGGTTAAGGTCTTCCAGGTTGTTAAAATCGCTAGGACCAAATTTACAACTCACAGAAGAATAGATGTGAGTATTTTCACATTGAATTGATAGAGGTTAGCCTATAATATTCTTATCTTTGCCAGGGTACAATGTATGTGCAGGGGTATTTTTAGACTCAATAAAGACAGTGGGGCATATCTTGTATCAAAATCTAACAGGAAATTTTTAAATCATATTATTTATTGTTTTAATTTTGGATATTTATAGAGTTGGTTGGTTATGCCACATTTTGTATATGTTCTTCCTCCCCCCAAGTTGACTGCATCACTTGGATTGTATCATTTTACCACATTATTACAAAAGTGACTGGCACCATCTTGTATTCACCTTTGTGAAGTCAACAATATTTAAAGTAGGCCTACTCATGCATGGCTTCACTTTTTCTCTATGGAATAACTATTTGTGTTGAGGAATTCTTTAGTTGGCTAACTAAATCGAATTGCAGTACCCAACTTAAAATCAGTAGATGGTGCCACTTACTTTTGTAAAATAAAAATGGATAATTTCTTCCTATTTACAAAAATAATAAATTAAGGGTAAATCCAGACAACATTTCTATTTGAGTGTGCCTATTTATTTATTTATCTGTTTTAATAACGTGTACGCTTTAACAAAGTAAGGTTTTCCATTTAAAGGTCTTGTATTCTAACCAGTTATGAGAAGTTTAAATTTGCAAAATTAATACTATTAATTATTAACGTTTGCTTTATTACAATATTTTTAATAATTAATCAAGACTTATTAAGCTCTCTATTTAATATACTCTAAAGAAAACAGTAAGACAGCTGCCTGGAAAACTAGTGGTCATTAATATTAATATAAAATTCAATTTTTGTAATTCATAAAGTTCTATACACTATCATTTTAAAAACCATATGGCATGCAAGCATTTCTTGAATAAGAAAGAGAATTAAGCTTTTTGAAATGCACTGGTCTGTGAATGCATGTATACAAACTGCATGCAAGTATGTATACAAGTAGATATAATTACGTGTATTATAGCCTTAAACCCACAAAAGCAAAACAAGATGTCTGCAAACAAATAAAAGCTTGTATACACAAGATTCCTTCACATCTCATTTCATTTTGTTGTTATTCTGTGTTGTTGCCTAACAAAACCTATTCGCCCAACTACAATGGGAGACAGATTGTCCCAAGAGGTTTATTTTATATATGTTGTTCCTTTAACAATCATGTAAAGTAGACTGTCTTATATATGTCTAGATCTGCTGCACAAGCTTCGTTGTACACAATACATTGTCCAAATCAAAACATCTATTTTAATTGCAAACCAAACAAGGTCTTTTCATGGTTTATAACCAAACAATCCGTCAATAATTCGATGAACTTTTTATGTGATTTTCAGAAATATATCGATGGCTTAGAGCACAAGTAGTGAATGAACCATGTTAAAACAAGAATCATTCGCTAAAGGCGCTAAGTCAAAAAAATGATGCATCACAAAAGTTCTATGAAAAGTGATGAAATTGTAGAGATTTTACTTGTAAGAGAAGTGTTTTTATTTGATCTGAGATAAAGATTAAGCTTAATCCAACTGAAACACATTCTGGAACTTGGTTGAACATTCTAGAAATGAAGAGTCTTAAATAAGAGAACACTATAGCAGTCATGCACATGCCTCCATGAACCATGGCAACATACAATAATACAACTTGCGTATATTTAAGAGTTTAAAGCACTTTCAAACAAAAATGAAAAAAAAATTTTGGCTATATAGATAAATTATATAGATTTTTCCCAAAGTTGTTTTTGCTTTTACTTCACATCACTTATTGCCAAAAAATAACAACATAATAAACTAAGAATCGCATTTGAAATGGGATGATCGCATATAAACATTCTTTGCATGTTAAAAGATTTTTACCATAAAGGAAAAATTGCAATGGATGTTTCTGGATTGAATCCATAGACATGCAGTATTAAAGTTATTTATATTTACATTTTGTGTATTTTATTTTATGTATAGGGAAATATATTATCATCTTAACTGACGTATTGCACAACATGCATGCACTTTGTCATGCATATCCTTACAAAATCCACCAAATAAACCACATGCATATTTAACTTGCAGTAATAATTCACGAACACACGGCAACGCAATAGCCATGAGAGAATCACAGAAGTAAAACCCAATTTAAACTCATGTCATGCTTGGTTAAATGTAAGCAGATTGCATATCTGCCATATAATCATACCTAATTTTCTTTTGATAAAAAACACAAAAAAACATGTCTTTTAAATTACAGAGGGCATGTTGACTGCATATGTAGATTCAATCAAATCATTGCAATTAATCTTAGATATATATATATACGTATACACAGAATTTTAAACCAAGGATGTAAATTCAAATATAAGTTTCTCCTGTTTCAAAAATGAAGTACATGGCACATGCATCTTTAATCACTATAGTTACACGGCTCAATAGATTACTGCTGTATTATCTATTCTGCTCAACTATTAAAAACTGTACCAGAATCACTATTTATTTATACAAAGGAAACGCTTTGTTTGAAAGCTAATTAATGCTATAATTAAAATCAAACCAGTCTAAAATGGAGAAATAGACATGGGCTTTAAGCTGTTAAACAATTTTGGGTAATAGAAAATAAAGTAAGCTTAAAGCAGGGTTATCAAAAATAAGATTAATTAAGAATTTCGTAAAGAAAAAATACAAACATTGAATATATAAAAATGCAGCTAAGATGCCATAAAAATACAAAACATGAGCTATAAATGCATGAAAAATGAAGGCAAGAAAATACATCTATGACGTCAAACCTAATAAAATTAAGGATGTATATTCGATGGCTTAATTCAGAAGTGGTGAATATGCTATTTGATAACGTGGCAAATTCACCACTTCTGAATTAAGCCATCCAATTATAAGGATGGTGTACAGTATAAAATAAAGCCATATATTCCATGTTAGTATAAACTCATTTTAAAAGAAAATATGTTACCAAATCATGTATAATTGATATTAATTATTAATTCCTTAAAGCTTAATTGCAAACATAAAAGAATCGGCATACTTTCTGAATATATGCATGTTGAAGTCTTTATACATTTAATGCATGTATAAAGACTTAAAAAATATTTCGTATAACCAAAGTGATAAGATATGTGAATATTGCCCAAAGGATATTGCCGGTTCTAAATAAACTATAGTTTGAATCCTGAAATAGACTTTTACAACTATATATATATGGTGAACTTTTGAATACATGTATTTTAAAAAAATGTATTTATAAATATGGCATGTCAATTTGATTGACAAAAACTTTCAAGTCTTTACAACATCATAGTAAAAATAAAATGAAAATCAATCATATGTTAGAATAATATTAATAAATTTATTACAATATATTTTTATTTGCCTATCTGAATTTCTGCATTAAGTTATTGTCAAATTTCAAACAAAATTCTCTATCCTTTCAATATCAATAAAGTCATAAAATCTTTTAATTTTCCAGATATCTTGGATGTGTGAAGAGTAAAGATCTACTTAAAGAACTAAACACTCGATAATGTTACGTATAATGAGACGATTTGTTAATCACGTGAATTGGAAACTTGAGATTAGAGAATTGATCTCTACTTATACAAGATTTGGTTCAACCGATCTTAACACGTCAGTCAGTTAGGCTTAAAGACATCTTTTTATCAGAAAAACTAAAGCTCCCATGCTACACCTTGATGAAATGCAATTCAACGTGGTTTTAAACTCTTTAAAAATGCATGCCACAAAATCTTTTTTGGATTATGCAATTCAAGATTCGTGGTATAATGTAATTTCACTCATTAATTCATTGGCAAAATAATATATGAACAGTTTAATTTTTTAACCAGATATAATAAAAATAGCCTAGTCTAAGAAGATCATTCACAATTTCATTTCATTGCGTTTGTTTTATGAAAATTTAGGTAGGCCTACTAACATGTTCAACTATTCCAAGCAAGCAAAGCCATGGTTTATAGTTCATTAATAAAATAACCAAAAGAACAGTTTAAAAGGCAATACAAACATTTTCACAGATATTAAACTCGAATTCCTTTTCAGTGGTTCACCAATTCTGGACTAATGGCTAATGAAATGCTTTCGTTCTGCGCCAATTCACACGTAATGCTATTTTGATCTACTCACTTTAAATATCGATCAATTTAGTTGCATGTATTTTTAATTTCAAAACAAAAAAAAATCATTATTTTCTAAGTTTGTTTAACTCAGTAAATTTTCGCAAATGTTTATTTCTCTATATTGCGTGCATTTATTTCAATTTTGCATGCACTTTATATATCGGCACAACGCACGCTAATAATATTTGATGTAAAACCTTTCCAGATTTTCACTATAAAACTTACTCAGCAAATATTAATGAATCATTTTCAAAATTTAGCAAATTAAATTTGTATACTGCAAGAATTAGTGAATCCTTAAGGGGAAGCTTTCAGCTTAAATTGTATTGGACATATTATACTTTAAGCGTACTTTCCATCCTCAATTTATTTTATTGACGTCACTGCATAATAGATACTAGTGCAGATATATATCAGCTACATGTTTTCTTTAGTAAAACAGCGCTTCTGCAATAAAGCTCTAAACAAGTTTGGCATCAAACTTCTCATCTGGGAGTTATTACAGACTAAAGTGAAAATATGGAAATGAATGTTTTTCGAAGAAACAACAGAAAACCTCAAGAATTGTCTCTTAAGACGTAAATGATTCAAGAATAAACCATGTCCTTTATTTTCATAGTTTTTTTTTGTTCAACTGAATGCCAACTATTAAATCCAACAGATTTGATCAGAACAGGCACTAGAACAGCAAATAAGCAGATAGTATTCTACCAATAAAGTTGCTGTATAGAAGGTGGACCGATAACTTAGCATAAGAGCAAAATATTTTGCACTTTATGATCCAGCCTTATGGTAAACGCTATTTGCAAGCACGTCACAAAAAGCTTGAACAACCAAAAGGCAGGTCCATAAAGTCCACCTTAAATAGGAAAAACAACACAATTTAGCATATATATGACAAGATGCTAGCAATACCTATAGTTTCATGATAAATGCTGCATGTTTAACACAAACCCATTTGAAAAATAAATTATCTATTTCTGCAGATAAGGAATTCAAGTCTAATTTACATTTATATAGGCTGTGAGCCTGTGAACAAATGTAACATGCTTAAAGTTACCATATAGAAACATGACCTGCTTCAGCAGTAATAATAAATTCAATTCAACTCAGTACCCTACAATCAGCATATCAATTTGGTAAGGGGGTTATCCCACTATATCATGAGGGGACTCTCATGGCAGTAGTGACTTAAACATCAATGTAAAATTAAATTCCTAACAATTTTGATCTGTTTTTAAAAACATTATATCATTGGCTTATAAAACATAAGAAAAATGATCAATAATTTAATAAACATCCACGTTTATAATTTTCTGCAAAACATTTCTGTAAATTCATCACTTTAAATCTGAAAAGTATTCTCCGCAGAAATTCCTATCTTGTACCTTGATTTTGAAATTACTGCAGAAACTTTATATGGTATGTTTCGATTTTATCTACTAAAAATTTGTATACAGAAGTGTAATTTGTGAAAAATGTTCAGTCCAATTCCTAAAATGGGAATTTAAAAAAAAAATTAATGAATAAATAATATTAGAAGCATGTATGCAGTGATGTGCTTTGACACATCTCAAAATTCTTGAATCAAATATTTAAAATGCAGGTTTATGCGTTTATAGTATATTTATACGTTGACCTACATCGTATTAAAAGCTAGAGAAAAAGGCTTGTTCAGAAATTTCATTACCGTTACTGTGCTTCTGTACCTTAATAAAGAGTGAACCTAAAAATAGGTGTTTCTCAGTGTTGCGCAAAAGCCCTTAAGTGTAGAATTATACATCAGGGGATTGGAACACATGCAATTTGGCAGAGACAAGGGCTCTAATACAAATGCCTTTAGAGGACTGGCTCAGAAGTTAATTGATGCAAACATGGCAAGATTCTTAGTAATTCAATTATTATATTGATAAAACAAACAAAATATTAATGGCTAAACTGGCAACTGTTTAGCATATTCCTGCTGGAAACAGCAAATAAGTCAATCTTGATTTAGCCCAACAAAAATAAAATTATAAACTAAAATAATTTTCATACAAGCACAATTTAGGCTCTTAGCTAATATCATATGCTGGACTAAGGAAATGACTGGACCTATTAAAAAGTAAGCACAATGCAAGGTTGCATAAAATATACTTAAATGAAACATAAGTTTAGCATATAAACAGTACCCTCTGTAAACAAATTTAAAATTACAACTATATTGCATGCCAATTTCTGGAATCTTTGAATTACAATTTTCACTAATTACCGAATTAATCAAATTTTAAAGGTTTCATTGGCTTTTATATATTTGACCCATTAAATAAATGGAAATGAAAAACAAGACAAGAAAAGTTAATTTTAATTTTATGCACTAAAATTGGCGGCAGTTGAAATCTAGAAATTAACATTCATGAACTAGCTTTTCTATTCCATAGATTCTTAAGATGGCTGACACAATTAGCCAATGCAAAACAGTTAACGTTTCTCCCACCAGTTGGTGTTTTGGACGTTTCTTTATACAGACATGGCTATACTCCTAAGCTTTAAACAGTAATAGGGCCAGTTTTTCCAACAAGAGTTAACATTTAATCAACGTTAATCTTAGATTATCTCTACATTCCTAAATTTTAATTGACCCAAATCAGTCACATGATCATAATAAAGCAGGCTTAAGACTTAAATGTTGTTAGAGAAACTGGCCCTTAATGAATTAAAGCTTTTGAAGATTTAATTTCACAGTATTGATTCTTTTTTAATATTCACATACTTTAATTTTCCTTGTTTTTAAAAATAACTTTCCTTAAAGTGAGACTTCTATACGTCATTAAGATGATTAAACTTAACCCCCCTGGCTTGTGATATGACCTCTCGTGATTTATGGATGACCCCCTAATACTGAGCACACGCTGTATAGCCAATGGTTTTACCCTAGCTTTCAATCAAAAAATGCATTAACACTTTAGATGCAGACAAAAGAGTATTTTCTTACACCCTGTTATCTGAATGTACACACCTTCTTTCACACTTGTTGAAGTGCAAATCAATAGCTATTTTTTGCTGACGTTATGGCCAATGTTAATGGAAATACGTCCATAAAATGAATGGGATCAAGCAGAAGCAGAAACAGCAACAGATACAAAGGTGCAAAAGCAATGACAGAACAAGTCAGGCTCTTTGATGTTGTGCGTGACACATATACATAAAAGGATACAAAATACTTGAGGAAGAAAAAAGCAAAAGCTCCGAAAAAATTTACGAGTAAACTGGGATATAGTTTTATCAACACTGAACATAAAAGTGACGCCACCCATTGCTGTCACAATTATGAAAACCCAAGAGTAATGGTATTATGACATAAGAACCTATTGCAACTGTGCATCAACTTGAACTCTTATAGAAGCACAGTGATATTTGTGTGGTGTGGGGGATCACTAAATATAAGTGGATGTTGAGGCAACGCTGAAGTTAAAGTGAAAGTGAAAGACATAAGATATTAAAGGGAACCTTGATATATAGTGAAAAAGCCATTAAATTCAATTATTCACACTGTTCCCAAAAATTCACTTAAATTCTGCATGTTTTGTCCTATATTCTCCATGCAGGCATTACTACTGTTTCCCAAGGCGAAATAATACTGGGAGAAAATAAGACTTTTTCAAATCTCATTACATAAATGTCTCGAAGAAACGCCTAAAATGTCTAAAGAATGTATTCCCTTAAGAAGTAAGCAAATCACATCAGAGAAGTAATCCCACAGTTTTCAGACATTATTTATTATGTGCTTGGTGCCCTTAACTAAAATATTTTGACCATGCATGCAACCTTGCAGTTATAAATTAAAAAAAAAATGCAAATAAGATTTTCATTTTTAGATACATTTTTTTAATAAATATATTAAAAATCTCTATATATAGCTTATGTGATTAGTCTAAAGAAATATGATTATAACTAAAAATTAAAGGGACAATCCCACGTTGAAACAAGTTGCTTTTATATAGGAAAAAGTGCATAAAAAATTAGGATAGACATGAAAATTACAATTGGATTTGAGCCTAAGGCTATACTGTTCATTAGATACAAAGTCCTGAATAAGATAATTTGTATGAAAATAGAAAGCCCAAATATATAGGCTTCAATTCACTGACGCCAGTGTGGTATTTGTGAGTTCAGAGGTTAGGGATGGGGGGATGGAGTGATGGGTGCCATCAGGGTTTCTTGTAGGTGGAGGGGAGAGGGGAGGGGGTAGTACAATCCCCCGCCCCGGAGGAGAAATTTTTTAAAAATATAGTATAAATTTTACTTATAACACTAATTTGATTAATGGAAATGTGGTTTTACCAAGTATTGGTAGGCAAAAGTTTGTTATTAATCTTTTATAGTCGTGGTAGGGTTAGTTTCTGATTCCCCCCCCCAAGGAATTTTTCTATAAGAGGAGGAAAAATGGCGCCTAATATGTATTTTGTAAACGTCGTAATTTCAACAAATAGCTTTTCTGCAATTATTACAATATTGACACAGCCATTCATAGCTAGTAAGTGTGTACAGTTTAAATATTCTTGTTACAAAGTGGGACTTTCCCTTTAATAAAATTAATAACGGTAAATTTAAAAAAAAAAAAAAATTTCTCTATGCAAAGAGTAGGTGCTAGAGTATAAAATCAAATCAGATCTATTTGACCCTGGTGCTGCAGATCACAAAATATTGGAAAGATTTACTAACAATGACTATTTAATACCTGGAATAAATTCAATGTATAGGCCTACTGGATCCAAACTGATTAGATCGATAGCAAATAGGAAATCAGAATTGATCTAAATACAAAAAAAATCAGTTCAAATTGATAAATATAGTAATCTGCGTTTTCTTATAGATAATGAGAATTATGGAATAAATCCACTTCTTAATTCTGATGTACACGAATTTTTGAAAAGGGCAAGTGTCATGAATTAATTCACCTTATAACATTAAACTTAAACGTTAAACATTAAAATTGTCTAAACTTTGCTCTTATTCGGTAAATTGCTCTCATATGCATGCGACCTAACAAATTTGGATAATGAGACATGAAACCCTTAACAGTTGGAGTTAAAATTAGTATATCTACAGGCACTTTTAAGCAAGGATAACCATATAGAAACGTAAATATGAAACAATTTCGCCATAAAATGTCACATGTGCTATACAATAGGTTCATAATGCCATAATAACATCAACAAGAATGAACGTATAATTGTTAGCACTTGAACTATAAGCATATAGGCCTACACATAATTTGCCATATCATTTAGCAGCTAAAGAAAGTCACTACTGTCGCGAATAATTAAGCTGTCTTCTTAGGTTTAGTTGTGTAAATGTCATGTAATTAAATATTTAAATTACAAAATTCTCAGACTAACATGCTACAAAAATTAGCAAACATAAAGTTTTAAATTTAAATTGCGGAAAACCAGGGCCCTAAGTCAGAAAGCCTTGTTGGAAAATAAAAACGGGTAAAAAAATTCAAAAAATTCATACTATAATATTGATGGCCATCTAAGCCATCGATATATGACAGATAATGCAAAATTTCACTATTTATATCTTTTGGGATATTCATTATTTACCTAAACATAAAAAATTAATTGTTATTGCAAAAGCTTTGATAATAATTTATATGCAATGGATATTTTATATCATAAATTATTAATTCACGTTAATTCCTCACAACTGGAAACAAAAATTTGCCTCAATATTCATTAGTTCTTTCAAACACAGTAAACTAATTAAAAGCATTTGAACATATACAAGAATACTCGTATATAGATTCAATGAAATGCATTTCCAAGTGTTATTTTTCATTATTCTTTCTCATATTAAACATAAAATAGGAAATAAGCCCACATCTCCAAACACAACCACACAAATACATCTCCATGTCTTCATGAAAAAAATTTATATCAAAATTAAGGCTCATAAATTAAGATACATTATTTAATATATATACTGCGGAAGATAATGAGATGTGCTTGGAGTATAAAAAGGAGATATTATGGCTGGCGCCATTATCCGCTTATATTTGTTTAATATAAATAAGTCCTAGGGGACTCATCACATTTTATTATTTGTCTTGCAAACTTCTATTAATTCATATTAGCAATAGCGAAAGGACTGAAATATTAATGCCTAATGTATATACTGTACCCACATGCCAATTCATATTTATAGACTACAGTAGCAATGTGGACGTTCGAATATCATGTAAAACTCTTTTGCAACCATCAGTAACATACTGGTTTCCATCACCCCCCACCATTCTACTATTTCTTTATAATACTTAATTTTCTACCAAAAAAACTTTAATAATTAGTTCTATCATGAAAAAAAAAATGAATGTCATTTTTCATGTGAACAAAATTGTAGGAAACATTGCTTTAATCAAGTGAAATCTGGTTAAACATGTTTATTGTAAACTTAAAACACTGGTTAACATTAACATTCAGTTCAGTTAAACTAATTAAAATATGCTCAATACTCCAACAGGCCTATAATAATAATTCCTAATTTCTAATTCCTAATTCCAATATTTGTAATCCCTCTACTGAAAATAACAATCAACCTATTTTCGATAATCCTAAAATTTTAAAAAGTGGTCTATGTTAATTGATTTTTTTATGAAAAACACTGAAAATTAAGTAAACCCTTATGTTCGCACCATTTTCAAGCACCTAAGATAAGGAAGGTTCAGTGCAAATTTCTGTAAACTTGTCTTGCACTGGACCTTTTTTATTTTAGGTGCTTGAAATATGGTACGAACACCTTATGCCATCAATTCATGTAAGTCGTATATCGATATCCCTGCAGTATATAACTTTATCTACCAGCAATGAGGACACCCTGTATGTGTAATGACGTCAAACTTCAATGCAATTCAATTCAACTCAGTACCCTACGATCAGCATATAATGATGCCATTTGGTAGGGGGGTTATCCCACATTTAGGA
>JAQIXP010000062.1:0-40716 GCA_034700285.1 Proteroiulus fuscus | reverse complement strand
TTCCATTGTTGCCAAAAGTTGACGCTAGATGGCAATAATATCTAGTGACTGAAGGTCAAACATTTCTTGCTTACACCATGACCTTCAGCCATTTTCTAGTGGTCCTAGACTACTAGTGCCCTCACACGGTCAGGTCACAATAATAATGCCAAGAAATCGGGCCACTCGACTACCCTGGGTGGAACCAATGTAGCCATTCTTGTTAGCAAACTTTTGTCTGCAAGTATACAGCTAATTAAATTAATTAGTTAAATTCCTTAAATTGCATTTATTTCTCAGAGACGCGCATCATTTTGTCTCAATAATGATAATAGGCCATTAGAGTTCCTGCATCATTATTGGAATATAATGTATAAATTTCACGTTTATAGGCCCAACGGTTTGGGCTGGGCGTCGATTACCCTTAGATTACTTTATTGACCTTAGATCACTAGTCTTATCCATGGGTGGAATTTAGAAAAAATCCCTACTACGTCTTTGCCTACATAAGTATTTTAATGTAATATCCAAATTTCATGTTTCAAGGGTCAGCAGTTTGAACTGTCCAGACAATGATTACCTGTAGATCACTTAAATTTTGACCATGATCATTTGTAAAAGTATTCTTAAAATGTGTGGCTTCCTTTAAACCAACACAATGAGAATAATCTTTATGGAAGGTGAAATTAAAAGAATAAACAGACATCTCAAGAGTTTGCACAGATTTTCTGCACATTAGTCCATGACTGACAGAAAATGTTTTTTAAAGCTATATCTAGTTTTTTTTCAGTTTTCTTGCATTGTATGTCCGGACGTTCAAGTGATTCTTTTAAATTGTGAGATTTACAATCGGGTTTTCATTTTTCTTTTTGTTTAGGACTGGCAGCCACCCTTTGCTGTTGATGTAGATAATTTTAAATTCACCCCTAGAATACAACGACTAAATGAATTGGAAGTAAGTTGTCCCGCATTATTCTATGCGTGTCTCTTTAAAAGTTTGGTGTATGGCTTGTAAGTCAACTTGAGATTGAAGAATACCAGGGCACTAGCCACTATCGTAATCACTTTGTGCATATTTTAGGCCAAAACCAGAATTAAGTTAAACTTTCTTGACAAGATAGCCAAGTTCTGGGAACTTCAGGTAAATTTGAAATTTTATTTTTGGGCCATTTTTAGATTTTGATTCTGTGGCTAATATTAAAAATATTTGTTGTAGGGCTCATCATTAAAGATTCCTACTATTGAACGCAAGGCGCTCGACCTCTACACCTTACACAAAGTAAGTTAAAGGTTCATTGTTTCCAGAAAAGTAATTTTTTTATATTCATAGATGTTCTTCCTTAAAATGAGTGACGAGAAACACAAATATGATGAGAACTTTTCCAATTTCTATGATTCCATTGGAGACCACTCTTATCCCATTGGACCTGATTCTTTGATAAAAAAAAAGTTCTTTGCAAGCTGATCATTTGTGTGATTTTGTTGAATTTTTAATGTCAGGTTATTTTTTAAATCATCTTTAAAATATTCCTATTATTCGTTTGTTAGGCTGTTTCGCAGGAGGGTGGGTTCGAGAGGGTAATGCGAGAGAGAAGATGGACTCGGGTAGCAACGCTTATGGGTTACCCGGCTGGTCGATCCATTGGCACACTATTAAAAGGCCATTATGAGAGGATACTGTATCCTTACGATATTTTCAAAAGTGGAACTTCTCCCAAACTGGTAAAAAAATTTTACCATCTCTGCCTTTCATTTAGATGCATATCTTTCTCGTATACATTTTATGGAAATTTAATTTTTAGAAAATACAAGAGGATGATGTAATTGACTGTAGTAAGAGGGATAAGGATTATGTTCCGCATGGAATTCCTTCCCGACAGGCCATCAAACCTCCACCGGAACGTTATAGTCGAAGGACCAAAGGGCAGGCCACGTGCACTAATGGAGCCAAAGTAAGTAGCTAATACATCTTATCAGGCTTGCCATTATACTTGCAAAATATATTGTGAGTTTTATCTATATTCATATCTGCTATTTCAAATAGTCCATCAATTGATTACTTTATTTAAGTAAGCATTTTACTGAGTTTTCCCCTGCAATAATTCAAAGCTTGAATGCTGGTAGCATAAATATGCATGTTTACTTTCTATATTTAAAAGCTTATTATGCTAAAGAAAATATAGTTGTGCTTGCATTAAATGCAAGGGAATGATAGTTGTCTTTTATTTTTCAACTTATTTTACATATACTGCACCATCTATCCAATTATGCTGTGCTAAACGTCCTTTCCAAGTATATAATAACGGTGTCAAATTGCATTTGACGATGAAGCAACTAAAAATAAATTGGAAAGTCTCACCTTGAAACAATGCACTTTTACTAATGAAGACTAGACAAACTGAAAGGCATGAAAATTTAAATTTTAATTGGAGTTATCATTAAATAAATATGTTTTTGGAAAGAGCTTGAGTTGGTGTAAAATGGTTTTCATAGGAAATTTCAACTTTTTAATAATCATGTGGTGCTATCTACTAATTCACTTGGGTACTATCATTTGATGTTTGTAATCCTTCTCACATCTAGATTTATATAAAATCCACCTTCATCCATAGTGCAGGTACTAGTGCTTAACCTTATTGTATTTAAAAAGACAACTTTTCTGTAGAGTAAAAGAGAAGTCATACACAAACACTTTCAATGGTTTATTTTGCAAAAGTAATTTGGTACCACCAGTAATTTCCCAATATGGTAAAATGGCGTTTTCCTTGCATTTTAGGAAACGTTATGATTTCTGAATTATGGTAAAACAGCTGAAAAGTTGATATCGGTGCCCTCTTCAACTATTGTTTGTCTTTATTTTAAACTTGCTTCAAGGTGAGGCTCACTTTTAATCGAGTACGGCACTTTGGTTTGCATAAAAAAGATGATAAAAATATTTGTCAGGCATCCACAATTTAAAATGGAAGGGCTGAGAGGATGACACTGTTATGCTACAAATATTAAATTGTTAGCAAATGAAATTGTTGCAGTTAATTTTGTTAATTTTGTGCATTAGTTATTTATCTAACTACAATAATGCACCTAAACATACCGTATGCTTGTAACTTTGATAGGCTACTTCTCCATAACTATGAATCATGCAATGGCAAGCTTGGTGTCAAAATGACCACCATTGGGGTATTTCAGCTAGTAGTCCCCTATTTATTTGACGCCCTTCTTCTCTGTATCTCTTCATCACTAAGAAATGCCCGATATTATAAAAAAGGATGCATATCCCCCTAATCCTCTAAGCCCTTCAATTGTGGCTTGGAATTTCTGAGTATATTACGACAGATTTGGCACATTACTTTTCCATACTATGCTCAAATTCACCCTCAGAAACGTGGAAACGCCTATTCCCACTATGACGAACAGCATGAGCTACTACTGGTTTCTGAGGATAAACTTGAGTATATCAACACTTTAATACGTTATTTAGTGCCACAACTTGTAAATGGATTTGTATTTACTTTGAAAACATGAGTCTGGTTTTCTGCTTTACTTTTGTGCTGTATATTACTTTTAGCATAAAGTAAAATATGGTTTGGCAAAAATTTTTAGACAAAATCCCCTTTGGTTACTTTGTGTTAATTGATTTGCCAGGGTATCCTTGCATGCAATCAGTTTTTAAAGGTTTTTTTGAAAACTGTTACATGTAATTTATGTTCATCATGAAACTACCAATTAGAGGAGGCATTTAGATATTTCATTAAAACACCTATGGCAAAAATTTATACCGCCTTTTATTTCGTAGTTTTCGGCATCCTCATCGTATGGAGATGCTTATTTAACTGACGGAGAGGTAACTTTGGTGCTATTTTTATTTGTGAATCCAGTTATTTGGGGGAGTCCTATTTAAAGGGTAACTTTTAATCTTACAGGATACCATTGACTATAGTGCTAACAGTGAACTGCGTAAGTTGCAATTCTACGGTGCAGGTCCTAAAATGCCGGGTTACCTGTGTTCCCCCAAAGGTAAATTAGGTTGACCACCTGGAGTGTTGGGTCCCAGCCCCCAAATTACTTGCTTCGCTATATTAGCTGTAGTGCTAATATTGGTGACTCTATCATTGTCACACTTATGATATTTTGCAGAACCTCCTGAGCCTGAAGCAATTGTGGTTGAAGATGAAGTGAAGCCCAAAACCAGTCCTAAAGGGAAAGGAAAGCAACCAAAATTTATAAATCCCGTGGGTATATTTGCATAACTCTTTAATTTGCTTAATTGTTTGTTTGCTCAAAATCATCTCGTTGCTTCTGATGGCCAAATGTCTTGATTGAATACGGCATTTTACCAATGCTTTGATAAGAATGTTATTGGGGACATCCATAAACTACATCACGAAGTTTGTTTGCATTGGTCAATCTTCATCCATTCTCAAAAGGATGGCCAACAATTTTCTATAATCTCCTCCCCCAATGATAAATACATCAATGCAAATGTGGGGTAGCAGTATCAGATTTCATGAAAAAAATACCAGTGGTATAAATGTTCAAACATCATTGGGACTGTTCAAGTTTTACGTAACACCAAAATAGGAGAAGAGGGTATCGGGGCCTGTGTTGCAAAACGTAACTCACGAAAACAGCAGAATTTCTGCAGTTTTTTTAAAAATTATGATGCAGAAAATCTAGCTTATGATACATAATAAACCTGTAGAGAAACAAACAAACAAACAAAAAATGCATCAGAAAAACTGCATTTGTGTTTTTGGAAATTTTTTCCGTTTGTGTTTTACAATTACAGCGGATCTTTAAAAGGTATATTTTGCTACCGCTACATAAGCCTAATGGTGGGGGAGTAGTGACAAAGCCCAGTGTAATGCTACCATTACAAATGGGAAAAGGATATCGAAATTAAAATAAAACGTGTTTGTTCTTCTTGGACAGTCCTAGTGTCATTGGATGGCAACTGGCTACCTAAACGTCTTTTATGAAAATTGGTAAAACTGCAATGCCCATTTTTATATGCCCTCCCTTTGAGTTCGGACGTCCCCTAATGCCCCGTTGGTGGATTTGCCACAGAAGGTTCGATTTGTTGTAGCCAATGTTCAAGTGTTCTGAGTTGCTTTGTTTTTGTGTCTTTACTCAAGGATTTTAATGATGATCGTTTCGAACCAATCCAGGTGAGATTACGTTAAAAATGCATTATTAAGGCCAAGCCAAATTTATTTAGTTTTTTGTGTGAGGTGATTGTGATAAATAAGAACTAGCAGAGATAAGGATTCGTTACGTGTTAAGCGTTAGATTATCGTAAATGTTTTTACCGTGATCTGCCTTAAATTGCAAGGTCTAATAAAAATCCTGATATTAGTTTAATTCAAGGGTTAGCCATAGTAATGTCACTAATAGTACTTTGCTTTAAACAGTATGACCCCTAGCCGGAATACAGCATAATTTAGATCCTTTTCCACATTAGTCATTTTTGTGGCATTTATCCCATTCATGTTGCTAGTTATATGTTCTGTAATCCAATTTTGCACTTTTGAAATATTGTATGAAAATCCTTACAAAAAATAATGTACTAAAGTATTTGAAAAAAAAAATTTTAAATGTTTGCACAACTAGTTAATTTGAACCATTCGTTAAACCAAAATCTGAACGTTCATTGAATTTTGATTTTAGATATCATGATAAAAACAAAATTATGATTTTTGACCGAAATACTGATTGCACTGCAAAAAGCGGAAATTTTCAGAATTTCTGATTTTAAAAATCACATCAAGGTTTCAAGAAAAGGTGTTACAAATAAAATGCACAGCGGGGACAGGCACGATAAAAATTAAAAATAGTTTGGTTTGGTCTAAGCTTAATCGCTAGATATATCTTGCATGCTTATTTTTTACTTACAATAAAGGGTAAAGGTGATGTCTTTTGTGATCGAGTATTTCCAGTGATGACAGTCTACCGATCCTTGACCTCGCAGTTATATTTGCTGTACTGCTCCCAATTTGTTAAGTCTTTATTTCGTTCTCTTCCAGATTGATCAAATCATGTGTAACACCTGTGGCTGCGGCGATGCAGAGGAATTCATGCTTCTCTGTGATGGTTGTGACGATAGTTACCACACATACTGTTTGATGCCACCTTTAAGTGATATTCCTAAGGGCGACTGGCGTTGTCCACGCTGTATTGCAATGGTATTTCTACCAGTTTAAAAATAACACAAATTGTTACTTGAGTGAGGAAGGCATTCTAAATAAATTCATCCACATTAGGAATGCCATAAGCCGCAGGAGGCCTTCGGGTTCGAGCAGGCGACAAAGGAGTATACTTTACAGTCGTTTGGAGAAATGGCTGACCAGTTCAAGAGTGATTATTTTAACATGCCAGTACATGTAAGTGGTTTTGTACTAAATTCTTAATTTAGTGTACATGTATATGCTTTTGAGCCTATAATCTTGGTAATGTTTCTTGGTATAGATGGTTCCTACTGCCACAGTTGAAAAAGAATTCTGGCGCATAGTAAGTGCCATCGACGAAGACGTAACGGTGGAATATGGAGCCGACCTTCATACGATGGAACATGGAAGCGGTTTTCCCACTAAAATGTCCAAAAATCTTATGCCAGGTGATGAGGTATGTGTTCAACCTAGACACCTGGGATTTCCTCAGAATAGTGATCGTTTTAAATATTATGTAACTGTAGAACTTATTATGGCTTGTGTTACAAAAGCTCTACAATGGGGGGGGGGGGGTGGTATTTCTGTATTTTCTTGCTTACTACTCGTCAAGAATGTTTAAAATGTTTAAAGTTTAAAATTGAAAAAAACCCACATTTAACAGGGTTTTCTGAGTTATTTCCTTGATAAATCTGCAGTTGTTCCAGTTTGTTTTACAAATCACACAACTGACACAAATTTATTTTTTCTTATTTATTAAAGAAAAAGTTGTAAATTGTTCTGTGAAGCTGTTTACAATAATGTTTCAAAATAATCCAATGGATAACTGAAAAGTTGAGATAAAAAAACCACACAAGTCCATTTTTGCCAAATTTGAGATGTTTACGTAAAATTTTAGCTCTATCCGCTAAATTAATAATAATTTTAGGCAAGATGGAAAAAGTTGCTCATATTGAACACTGTAGTTGAAAAATGCCAATCTTAAAATTGCTATAATTATTATATGCAGTAAATCTCAACCTATTTTAAACATAGTTTTACTTAAAACAAGAATTTCTGGACTTGTGTTTTTTATCTTAACTCTTCGGTGCTTTGGTTAACTTGTAACTGGTAGCCATTATATGCATAATGCTGGGAAGGAGGGGGATCTTTAAATTTCAGTAAAAGGCATTACCGTATGTAATTCTTGGATAGTCCCATTGTTTAAACTTCTTTAGTCTTGTGAGGCTGATTATTTAATTTAGACAATTACGTTTTGATTGTTATTTTCTTATTTTGTTTAGGAATATGCTAATTCTGGTTGGAATTTAAACATCTTACCTGTTTTGGAAAGCTCGGTATTGTGCCACATTAATGCGGACATTTCCGGAATGAAAATCCCTTGGATGTATGTCGGCATGTGCTTTGCTACATTCTGCTGGCACAATGAGGATCATTGGAGTTATTCTATAAATTATCTTCATTGGTAAGTGATTATTATTGGCCGCTATATATCATCTGGCCTAATTTTCATTCCTTCATTGTGAAATATAATTAACAGGGGCGAACCGAAGACATGGTATGGAGTTCCTGGAAATAAGGGGCCATTGTTTGAAACTGCGATGAAAGCTGCTGCTCCAGAATTGTTTGAAATTCAGCCTGATCTCTTGCATCAGTTAGTTACTATTATGAATCCAAACATCCTCATGAAAGCTGGTGTTCCTGTAAGCAAAAATTTTGTAATTTTCGACCTAACTTTTTTTTCGAAATTTTTTATGAATCATTCGTGATTGCACTTTTTGTAGGTGTATCGGACTAACCAATGCGCAGGCGAGTTTGTCATTACTTTTCCTCGTGCTTACCATGCCGGATTTAATCAGGGATACAACTTTGCCGAGGCAGTGAATTTTTGCCCTTCAGATTGGGTGAGATTACCAGTTTAATAGACCTTTTTTTGTATAATATTTCTGCACATGGCGTCTCAGCTGAAAGAGTTGTTGGCGTCTATGTTATCTTTTTGACTACTGAATAGTTCAGCAGGCTATAAGCAGGTGTGTGTGTGTGTGTGTGTGTGTGTGTGTGTGTGTGTGTGTGTGTGTGGAGTAAAAGGCGGCGGGTTGTGTGAAAGTGCTAATAATTAACATTGGCTAATTTTGTTAAGCTCTTCATGGGAAAGGAGTTAGTTAATTGAATCATAGCAGATGCATTTCTTGAATATATTAATGGAATACCCGAGTGTAGTTAGAATTTTGGTTTGTGCTTGAGTGCATCAATATAGTGGCTGACTTGCGCTTAAAAAAGGGAGCAAGAGATGGCAGTGCAACTTGTATTTAAACCGTGAGAGTACTAAGGGAAAATGTATTTAAAAATATAGTTGCCACAGGGACGTGAATGCATCGATCACTACAGCATCTATCATCGATTTTGCGTTTTCTCCCACGACGAACTGATTTGTAAGATGGCTTCTGACCCTGAGAGTTTAGATCTCCATTTGGCAGCAGCGACCTACCAGGATATGCTACGAATGGTAGAAAGTGAGATGAAACTTAGGAAAATGCTGATGGAAAAAGTTAGATTATTTTCAAATAATATTTCAGTGTCAGCCCCGTTTCAGTTCGCATGCAGTAATACCATTTTCTAAATTATTAGGGAGTAGCAAATGCTGAGAGAGAGGTGTTTGAGCTACTTCCAGACGACGAGCGACAGTGTGAAGTCTGTAAAACAACTTGTTTTCTTTCGGCAGTCACGTGTGCTTGCACTAAAAGATTGGTGTGCATAAAACACGTGAAGGATCTGTGCAGCTGTTCTTCTTCCAAATTATGCTTACGGTAAACCGAGATACATAAAAAGAATGGGATTTCTCACTAGAAAACGTTGTAAAATTTATGCAACATGTACAAATTAAGTAGATATTTTCTAATATTAAGCGTCATATCCAAATCTAGGTACCGTTACACACTCGATGAACTTCCGGTCATGTTACGAAAATTGAAACTGAGGGCAGAATCATTTGATAATTGGTCTATAAATGTGAAAAATGCTTTAGAAGCTTCTCTTGATTCAAAGATTGGTGGGTGTGACTAGTATACTTCATTGTATTCTAGTTTCTCTCTTAATTTTAATCAAAATATTCATGCGATGTCTGTCCCTTTGTTGCTAATAGAATTAACTGAAATGAAGGAACTTATGAGAGAAGCTGAAGAAAAACGCTTCCCGGACTCGGAATTGCTTAAATCTTTAGATAATGCCGTTCAAGAAGCCGACAAATGTGCTGCCGTTGCGCAACAGTTGGTCGGTAAAAAAGTGAGAACCAGAAATCGACAGTCTGTGGAAGGAAAGTACGTGTCGAAGCTCACTCTGGAAGAATTGCAGCTATTTTCGGAGAAGATAAATAGCCTGCTTTGTATAATTAGTGAAGCGTCTGCTGTTAAGGTAAGATAATTCTTTTCTCACATTTACAAGTTTTTATAGGTGATTGATGAAGGCCAGATTTCTTTTTGTCTCCTTTTTTTCATTCTACGTCGCAATCATAGAAAATCAATCTTTCATACACTGAAACTTCATTGTTTGTAGATACTTATATTTTGATGGGTGCTGTATTACAGGCAAATTTGACATTGGAGTGGAATTTGAAAGGAAATTTTGAGAAATTCCACCATAAATTGGAATTTTTGGGAATTTTCCATGAATCTGTTGACAAAAGTGCCCTTTTCTACTTTTTTTTTGTAGTGGAATTTGAAAGGACTTTTGTGAAACGTTGGCAGATTTTTAGAAATTCTACTTTAACAATAAAATAAATTCACAAGGGATTTTCAGGAATTTGCTTAAATTTCTTGACTACAACGCCATCTATGACATATCATTTCTCGTTTTTTAAGTGGAATTTGAAAGTTTTGGGGAGTTTCGGCAAATTTTGAGAAATTTTGCCATAAAATGTAATTATAAGTGTTTTGGGGACTTTTGCTGAAGCGTTATGTTGTACCCTCGTTGTATTTCTGATATTTTTTAAACTATGCTGTGTTCCATTTATTTAGCAGTGTATAACATAGTATTCACTGCATTATTCACCACAGCTAGATCAAACATAAGGCACATAATCAAGCCAGGGTAACTTATTTGCCTTTGGTTCAAGCAGTAGCCTACAGTCCCTTACCTTTAATAAAATTATCTTTTAACTAAGAAATGCTAATTACATGTATTTTGTTATGTAGTGTGTATTAACCGTATTGTTTTCTTCATAGGATTTATTGTCAGATGTGGTAGCTTTTCAGCAAGAGGCACAGCTTACATTAAAATTGGAATCGCCTGAATCAAGCACATTGGAAAAACTATTGGATGTTGGCATGTCGTTCGATATCGATCTTCCTGAAATTCCTAGTCTTAAACAGGTTTGTTCATTTTTAATTGTTTCTGAAAAAATTGGATTTGCCAAAAATGCGAATTAAGCTAATTTAAATTTTTCCACTTATAGAAACTTCAACAGGTATCCTGGTTGGAAGAAGTTAGCGAGGCTTTGGCTGACCACAGCCATGTCAGTGTCGAAGTCCTAAGAAAATTTTTAGATTCGGGGGTCAGTTTGCCACCGCACGTATTAGTTGAAAAGGCCATGGCTGAGTTACAGGAACTCCTTACTCAAGTGGAGCGCTGGGAGGAAAAGGCCAAGATTTGTCTCATGGCTAAGTATGTGCAAATATATTTTGTAGGAATTTGTTTTAAGCTTTATACTTGTTTTCTTCAACTTACGACCTATTTTGCAGGCCTCGACATGTAATGGCTACTCTGGAAGCAATTATCAGTGAAGCTAATCATATTCCTGCTCATTTGCCTAATACGCTTGCTCTAAAGGATGCCGTGAAACGTGCTAAAGAATGGAATGTGAAAGTTGAAGCTGTGCAGGTTAGTTGCAAAAAAATTTAAAGGTGACCTGTATATTGCTGTTTTTCCCCTTCTTTGGGCATTCTCTTCACAAAGGTTTTTTTAAAAATTGCACTCAATGCCCATTGTGAATTGCATTAAGTTTGCTGGAATATGAACGCACATTTAGCCCCATTTTAGAACAATAATTTTATGAGGAGAATGTAGCTTTATTTGACATAAGAAAAATGAATTAAATCTGGGTGGAGAGGTATGAAATGTGGGTGAATCCTACATGCCATTGATCAACGAATAACGAGATAATGATAACGAATCACATTTGGTTTTAGAATGGTGAACACTATCCATATTTGGAAGTATTGGAAAATCTTGTGAATAAAGGGCGTCCCATTCCCGTTCGACTGGAAACCCTGCCGCAAGTGGAGTCCCAGGTTAATTCTGCAAAGTCATGGAGGGATCGAACTTCGAGAACCTTCTTGAAAAAGAACTCGTGCTATAGCCTTGTAGAAGTAATGCAGAACATTTTTCATTTGCTTTATATCTCTCATAGTCTTTAAGATGCATGAAATTAACCCATGGCATTTGAATAGGTCCTTTCCCCACGTACGGACATCGGAGTGTATTCTAATACGAAAAGCCGCCGCAAGAAAAAGGATGCAATTTCTGATGAACGAGAGAAAGAAATTCATGTCATTGATCTCACGGTTGATGTTACTCGGGATCCTGCTGCAATTGTATGCTTAGAGTTAATTGGACAGTTTTTTAAAATTGTAAAACATTGGCTGGATTTTCTCCAATTTTTTGTATTCTGTATAGGTTTCAGCCTTTAAAGTGGCTGAAAAACGTGAAGTCGAAGTTATGAGACAGTTGCGCATTCGCAATCTGCAAAAGCGGGCAGAGGACACCGGTGAGGATGCAAAATACTGCATCTGCCGCAAGGGACTTTCCGGAATGATGCTTCAATGCGAACTTTGTAAAGATTGGTTTCACGGTAAGTTGTCTCCCAAAAGAACTTTGTACAGAAAGAATGATAGGAGTTTATTGTGACTTAAATCCAACCCTGCTTTTAGCAAATTGTGTACCACTTCCAAAATCTGCGACCCTGAAAACGAAGGCAGGACAAGCGGTCATGACGCACATGTCACGGGATCTTAAATTTCTTTGCCCACCTTGTCTTCGATCGAGACGCCCACGTCTGGAAACCATCCTGTCGCTGCTTGTTTCCCTACAGAAGTTGCCTGTACGTCTGCCCGAAGGGGAGGCATTGCAGTGCCTGACTGAGCGAGCCATGGGTTGGCAGGTATGGTTACTCTTATACATTTTCATATTTTGTGAATCACCGCATGCAAGTTGTATTAAACCTACTGAATTGTTTAGGATCGAGCGAGACAATCGCTAGCCACGGAGGAATTGGCAGCTGCACTAGCAAAGTTATCTGTCTTCAGTCAAAGAATGGTGGAGCAGGCAGCTCGCGAGAAGACCGAAAAAATTATCAGTGCTGAACTAATGAAAGCGGCCAATAACCCCGAATTGCAAGGCAGTCCTCACACTGGATTTGGAAGTTTTCCAATTGACAGTAATTTGTCCGATCACGAGGATGTAGTAACTGCGTCTGAGAGCATATCTGGGGATTTACAGGTAGGTATTTTAATTCTTTTAAAGTACCAATTTTGAGAAATGCTTTGGGCATAATGGGTGCATTTATTTGTTTGTACGTATGTTTTTTCACTAGGAGATGCCAAGTGCAGACGCAAAGGTAGCAGCACGTAACAGCAAAATTGCAATAGGATTGTCTTCACCGTCAAAGATTACCCACGAAGCTTCCGAAACGTCTGACCAATCAGACAGCACTATATTAGACCCAGATGCACCTCAGACATTCAGTAGCTCTGAACATGCATACTCATCAGCCTCAAAACCTGCTTTAGGTACTGTGTGACTTGTCTTGACAAATACTTTAAGTAGATTATAGCACATTGGAAGCAGCTTTTAAGATAAGTGCATCACAATTTATAGGGCAGTCGCCACGGAAGCACTCTCGTAAGTCTCCCTTGGTGCCGAGACAACTGGAGACTCCGGTTCTGGAGTTATCGCCCATTGCCAAAGCTCAGCTCGAGGAATTGATGATGGAGGGAGATTTGTTGGAGGTTTCCCTCGATGAAACCCAACATATTTGGCGGATTCTTCAAGCATGTAAACCTCATCGAGAGGAGTCCTTTCCTGATTTTGAGGCACGTTATTTGGTATTCATTAGCTTTCACAATGGGCTGGCGATATTAGCGGTTGGGTTGATTCGACTGCTTAAAATAAATCAAAATTGAGAGCGTTGTTAAGATTAATTGCTTGGACGTATTTAGGATATGGAAAATGAAAGTGTACAATCACAAGATAATGATAAACCAAAAAAAGTGGTGAAACGGAAACTGGAAGAAGATATGGTTGGACGAAAAATAAAGCAGTTACAAACAAAGTTCAAGTTAAATAAAGGACTAAAAGGAAAAAGAAATATTGGAACAATGAAATTAACTAAAAAGCTGCAGCGGGAGGCGGGAAATGGTTCTCACATCCCGAAAGGTAGTTCTTCAACGTTGTATGGATGCTTATTATTTTCTAGTTTGGTTAACGTTTTGGTGCTCGTTTATTCTAGTACTGAAAAATAAGGATGGGAATCAGAATGGTAGTATTGAAAAACTTAAGAAAATCAGCAAGGAAAAGTTACTTTTAAAGAAGAAGCAACAGCAACAAAAACTTTTGGGGAAAAAATTTAAAAGCGCTAAGATGGTCTCGGGCACTTTAAATTTGTTGCCAAAAAACACTTTGGAGAAGGGCCAAGAACAGAGAAGAATAAAGAAGGAGCAGAGGAGCAGCGAGGAAGAAATGGATGAAAAGTGTGCTGCTCCCAAATGTCAAAGACCAACTGGTATGTTATAGGGTTCAAAAGATAAAGCCCTATTTCATAAAAAAGCAAAGTGGGTAGCTGCAAAGTTATGTGGTCATTTTTTTTGCCCCATAAAACAAGATTTTTTATGTTCTTTAATGCAGTTGGAATTTTTATTTTACCTAAATATTATAATTCATTCTTCAGACTAGATTGCAATATTAAAGTTTTCACTGGCTATGTATATGCATTAAAAATGCCAACAAAAGTTATTATTTCGATCGGAAAATTTTTAGGCAAGGGAAAGTCAGGGTAGCCCACTATTAGAATCTAGTACGAACCCTGGCTTATTTCCTCGATAGTTGTTGCTGGCAAAGTTCAACATTTTTAGAGCAATTATGTTCATCAAATTTCATTTACGACAGGCGAAGTTAACTGGGTGCAATGTGACGGTGGCTGTGACCTCTGGTTTCATCTCATTTGTGTGGGACTCAACGCCGGGGATGTTAGCGAGACCGAGGATTATATTTGTGTAGCTTGCGGGAAAGGAAGAAAGGTTGGAAAATTGTCCACAAATAAAAATTCCATACACAGGGTGAGCATATATTGAAAGTTCGTTGGCTATAAGGCTGAAAACGTAATTAGTTTTAGAAAATAATGACATACGTATTTCTTAACAGGCAAAAGAGCGTCTGAAGACGAAACCCAAATCGATTATTTCTTCGGATGTAGAAGTCCTAGCAGAAATCCCAACGGAGGAAACTAAGGTAAAATCCATTGAAACAATGGACATTTCCGATCAGACTCTTGATTCTGATGCCAGGCAGGAGGTGGCAGCAGAGCTTGTTGAAGTGAAGTGTGAGCAGGGTGAAATGGTGTGTGAGGAGACACCTTCTATTGAACTGCTGGGACAGACATCAGTACCACTCTCAAGTCTGCCTCCAACATGGCTGACAGACTATGACAATCTATGATTTGTGCACTAAGGGCTGGGAGGGAGAAAAGTACAACAAACACAAGCACAAATTTGATGGCACGGTTGGGATGTGATATAGCAGTACTTGCTGAAAATTTGGGGATCTTCGAAGGAAATGCCAGATGAAGGCAGTGCTTCTATTTTCATCTGTTCAAAATAATTCCAGTTGTTGTGTTGATGCTGAAGTGCTCTGCATCTGGTTGACTTACTAGCTTGATTACTTGTGCAAGCGGTCATAAGTAAATAATTAAGCTTTAACCATATTTATACAACAAGAGATGAAATAGGTGATATGATTTAAAACTTATAAAAAACAACTTAGTTTTGTGGTGGCAAAATTGATTTAAAAGAAAAAGTCGCTCGTTATTATCAATGATCCTTCGCGTTACGGTATGGAGACTGTCTTATTTAAGTGATTTTAGTGAGTGGTGCTTCACTATAAACAATATATATAGAGCTATTTTGTGTTCATTTTTCAACGAACTGTGATTCAAGTTCAGCATTTCTTTCATTCGTTCATTGCGGGCAGTCCCAGAATGCTTGCGTCATTTGTTTGTGTTGGCGTTTTATTCTTCATTTAAATGAATCAGAAAAAAAAATGTCTGTTGTGGTGGTTTTCAGCATCTGCACTTATTTTTTTCTGGTAAAAATAAATTGCCCATCATAGCACCCCAATATAAATTGAAAAGTGAATTAGCATTTTAATTGCTCCTTTGCTTCTTAATCTCTGGACATGTCCTCCTATTTTCTGTTCATGTATTATATATGGTAAAATTTTCAAACTAATAAATCCAAGTTTGATTTCTCTTTTACTTAGTTTGCATTGAAAAATAGGATCATTTAGACTGTTTACATTTTTTGGGCCATGCAAAATTTATGCTACTCAATTGTGGCTAAACCTTTTAAGATCCTACCACCCTTTGTAATGATTTGTAACAAAAATGAGATAAACAATAATTACTTGTATAAGAGTATGTAAGATTTATCATGGACACCTCTATCCAAAAATATACATAAAATTATTTTAAAAATTTAACTAAAAGTTATATTTAATAGATAGTTTCAAACATAATGTTTTTTTCAATAAAAAAATTGTATGTATACTGTATAGAATCGGAAGTCGGTTTATAAAGAATGCAAAAACACCGAGGCTTTGAGGTCGTGGTCCGAACGAAGTGAGGACAGGCCACAAAATCAAGGCTTTTTGTATTCTTTTTAAACCGGACTCATCCAGGCTATACGATATATACATTAGTGGTGGGCGTGACATGTGACCCAACTAGAACCTGCTTTTAATTAGAAAATTGCCCTCTACCTGTAGGAAATATTTTAATTAAAATCCGCATTCACAGTTGTGTCATGTCTCGCCTACAGTTATGTATATTGTCCTATGGAAAGTTATCGTTAGGGTCAACCAGATATTATGTAAAACCATATTTAAAAGTAAATTGTTGACCCCTCTCCCCCCATTACACAAATTTGCTAGCTACTTCTTCCTTCCCAAAATATTATTTAACACTATTCAATGCAGCGCAAAACCTTTTCGCCCTCCACCCACCCACAGGTGAAAGTGTTACATAATTTATGAATAGCCCCTTAATACTATTGACTGGAGTCTGCACTGACAAGAGGTCTTTTTGATGTTTATTGACTGTCTGTATCACTTTTCATTAGAAGCTAAAAATGTTTTTCTTCAATCTACGAGCATAATATTTATTGTGTGTAGTATTTAGTTCATCAGATTGCATGTGCATTTCTCAAAAATATATTATAAAATAATATACATTTTACAAACTTGTGCTTTCTAGCAATTCTCCGAGCAAATTTTTGCTTACTATATATTTAAATTTTCTTATGGTCTGCAGGCCCGTACCAAGCCTAAAGTGGTTTCAAACATTTTTGGACCTGGGTCCGCCACTGAGTGCCAGTTTTATTTGTACCTTTTATGGCTGCCTTCCATGGGGGCTCCCACAGACAGCCAACATAAATCCCACTGTAAGGCTAATTTAAATGATCAGAACAAAACTGGCGCTAGGTGGCGGGCCTTTGTCTGAAAATTATTGGAAATGACTTTTAACGGAACCACTACCCTACATCAGTTTGCCATCTTTTTCTTAATTCCCTGATAACTATTCAAGTGTTCAATGATTTCTGATACTTTTTGAAACCCCAAAGCAAGACCAACCAAAATTGTCCACAGTAAATTGCAGAATTTAAGGCCGTTTTCACACACACCGGCAAATCCGGCACCGAATGTGATGTAGGCAAATTGATGTTTGCATACAAACTGGTCTGGCAAATGCAGCCGATGTTGAACTTGACAAATGGAATGCCGGACCAATTTGTCCGGTCCAAGGAAAAAACAACTGTTGACAGCAAACCCCGGCACTGGCTTCGGTTTTGCAAGTGTGTTTGAAAACTCCCTTGACAGTTGAACCCGCAGAAAATGCTTCATATCGTAAAACGCAAATTGGGGAATAACTGACGAAACTGCACTTATTTTTATAAGAAAAAGTTTCTGAAAAATAAGATAGTTTTTGTCTGATGTAAAAATTCAATTATTCCAGTATTTCTTATTTTTTGTGGCTGTTAAACCTTCATCTTATCTAGTATTTCAGATTTTTGTATGTTTTAATACAACGGATTTTCTGCAGTTAACAGTAAAACTGATATAAACTACTTATATGTAGGCCTATACGTTTTATTTTAAATTTACCAATCATAATATTGTACTCCTGTGGACTAGGATTACTTGGTTCTAGTTTCCACCTTTGAGGGCAACAATGCTTGGTTTACTGGATACTAATACTCAAGCCTGGCACTGGAGACCTGCAGGATCCTGTTTCACCAAGACTCCAGAATCTACAATCCGGAATCTCATCAAGAATCCAAAAATAACCAAAAAACATGGCTCTGTGGAACATTCCTAATCATGAAAATCCTATCTACTTTCATGAAAGATTCTGGATTTTTGAGGATTTTAGATTCTGGAGTTTTGATGAAATAGGGTCCTGGGTTCTCTTCATAAGGTTGGCTGGCATGACTTTGGTATTTGTGGTTTTCCATATTATAGTCCCTCCATATGAATGCTGGGGTAGTTCCAATAAAGTTGGTCATGCCAGCATTCCTTTCATCCTAACTATCTTCTTCCTCCCTTCCATTCCTGCTGTCTGCAGTCAGGCATTTAATGTCGCCTTCATTGCCCTGCACGTAAAATTGACCTCAGGGTTATGGGTTGCAATAAAAGTGCAGCATCTGTTTTCTTGCAGTAATAGAAACTTGTTTTTTTTTCCAATGGCAATTGTGGATGCTTCATGTGAAAGTTTAGTTGCTGCTTCTTTTCCATCAGCAGTCAAAAACTGGGTCTCGAAATTAGGAAATATGGGGTCATGGCAATAATGACACCTCAATACCGTAGGCAAGTGCAGTCAATACTTATTTGCTTTTAACATAGCTTTAGATGTGATTTTCTTTTTTAACATGTAAAGGACGAACCCGAGCTTTTGAATTTGGAATGTAGATCCCCATGCTAATGTGGTTGTGGATTATCAGGACATTCACAGGATATTAAGTTCATGGGAATGGTAAATTCAACATGAATGATATTTTACATATCCTAGTAAACTAAGTACCCGGTAACTAACAATATTCAATGTTCATTTTCTTGGCAGAAAAGTGTTCATTACTGTGAAATGATGCATTACCATTGATGTACGCCAACTTAAACAGGCAAGTGCACATCTTAAATTGTTTCATAGTATTTCCATTAATAATATGAATACTTGAATACTATCCTGTATTTTGCATAAGACAAGCAATGTGAAATATAATATGAAATATACTTGGTACTTGCTGTAAATGCAACTTTTTCAAAATGAGAACATAATCATTAAGATTGTCACCAGGTTAGATGGCATGTTTGTGTCCTTTTTGATATCTAGTATTAATTTCTGTTTGTAATTCATTAAATAACATTATCCAAAAAATTATAGCTTTTGTTGTATGGAAAGTAGGGCCTTTAAATTTTATGAAAAACAGTCTTACAAATAACTTCAGTTTCCTTGGTAATTTCTAGCATTAAATATAAAAAAAACTAAGTTTAAAAATATTAAAAAACAAATTTCAAATTCACACACAACATCAAGTCAATAAGTAGAATTTAATATCATTAATCATACAGCCAATTACAGTGAGGTCCGTAAGTCCCACAATACTGTTGTATAGGCTAGAGAAGTACTCAATGGTCATCCGTACCTGAGTTGGTGGACCTCACTGTATATGTTCCTTCAGTAATTTAGGATAGACCATGGTTACACTATAAATTTATAGGCTATGCAAAATGGCTAGTCACATACAAAAACTAAAAATGTGCAGGATCATTTGAACTTTAAGTTAACTATTCAAAAGCTGATTAAACACAGACACAAAATTACAACCAAATGCATGCATTATGAATATAGATAACAGGTGTAGTATCACATATTTTGTATGAAAGTGTAAAGATCTGCATGTTATGGTATATAATGATTACCTATTCTGCTATTATTGCTAACAAAATTTGTTACAATAATATATTTAAACAATTTTCATCATTTATTATTTATGTAGTTATCCTGAAGTCAACCACTAACAAAATTCAAAAAATAAATTTCATATAATACTTTTGTTGATATGGGAAAATGAAGAGATGTGACAAAACTATTCATTGCTTAGTTATGTAATATCAATACACTGGCCGATTTTTTGATAATAAATACTTCAACCAACCTCCTTGACTTCAACAGTTACTGAGAATTTGAGAAATACGCTAGCAATCTTCATTCATACAAAATTGTTAATGGTGATATATTTCTCAGTTTTAAATAATTCATGGAGTAGCTTTCCCCTACCTAGTTGAATTAAAATTTAATAGTTCTTGATTTTTAATTGCAATATAAAATCGCAATACTTTACACCTTCAAAAAATCGACAATAATTAATTCCTCTTTAGTAATAATGTAGAAATTGACAAGTAGGAATGTTAAAAAAGTAGAAATTTTTGAAAGTTCTATAACATATCATAGACTTAGATGGATGCATAGCCCCTTTATTACAATTTCTAATATTTTTTTTTGGAAATTTTTTAAAGCATTCCAAGAAATGGGGAAAATGCTGCCAGTACCATCATGGATGTGCAAAAACTTTGTACGGCAGATGTTCCTCCTGATCCTGTAACGACGGTCCAGCAAGGCGACTTTCGGGCTATGGATCGGATTAGGCTGCTTATTAGGTTAGCTGGTGTTCGGTTACTACACTGGCGCATCTTTTTGTAGACACAGACTTCCAGGGCAACGATAACCCTTTAAGGTAAAAATTTGGTGAAATTAGAAATTATTCAATAATAATTGACCATTTTCAATTCAGTTCACATTAGTAGTACCCTACAGTCTACATAAATATGCCATTGGTGTGGGAGAGGTTTATTTCCAAAATTATAAGTGCTCTCACGCCAATGTAGACAAAACATAATCTTTAAATTGAATTTCTAACAATTTCCTACTATCTTTTGGAAGGCAATTCCAGCATCTAATTACATTCTTTTCTCAAAAAAACCCTTCCTACCTGCATTCTTCGGGTCGATAATTTTGTGGCACCCATAGATTATTAATCACTTGCACGGGATCTTGCATTCCGCCTTCTGCGCCTTTGAACAGGTCTTTTACCCCAGCAGTTTCAACACAATTTATGATGTTCTCCTGTTGCTCGGCCACACAATCGGGACCTTCATCCTTCATGAACACTTGTCATGGAATTGAAAAGAACGTTTATGAGACTTTTTACTGAATGCAAATTTCAAAACGCTGAATACATGTAATCCCATTACATAAAATGCGTTCTCCGTCTCGATGGCAGAGAAAGCTGGCTATTCCTTCCACAATATCCTTAGTAGCTTCCAAGGTTATAGCATCTTCTCCTTCAACACACTGTTGAAAAGAATCCAAGTAGGAGCCAATACATCCTGTGAGTTCCATTAGTTTTCTAGAAATGATGAAACATCAATTTATTAAATGGGGTAGGACCTAAATTTATTCCTTAAGTGTAGACCGAAATGGCATTGATCACAGAAGTCCTTTATTTCCATTCCTGTATCTGGTCAATTTTTTAGCCAATAATTATAAATTTTCACTAATTTTATGCTTATGGGTCAATTTCACTTTTTTAAAAAAAATTGAACTGACACTATGAGATCTATGCCTAACCAGGGAAGGCTCAATTTTACTAAATTTTAAAGGTTTATCAGAATAAGGCATTGGAAAAAAAATGATCTAATAAAATTGCCATATGATGGTAACATTTTTATAATAATGTAAATAAAATCAATAATTTTAGGGGAAATGCCCTAAAAATGCTCTACAGGATAGCTCAAATATTTTTACCATAAGGCATGAAATGAGCTTGTTCATGGTACTTACGGACAGTATTTTTTCAGAAATGAAGCATATGTGCCGGATGACATAGTCGTCGTGACATCTTCCACCAAAAAATTGTTATCTATGATGCCATTCCAGCACTTGGATGCATTTACTAAGTTGTGTTGGGCCACCTCGAATGCCGTAGCATTGTTCTTGCAAAGTCGGTCGTTTCTCGGGATGTGTTTCGGCAGCAGAGTGGCCAGGATGAAATGCTCCCATTCGACGACGTCCCCGATGCCGTGCGAATTCCAGCACGGAGTCTGCTTCAAGATCCCGGACATCAGATCGTGAAAAAATGAGTGTGAGTGGTTGGAACACGATTGTTTCATAGTATGCAAAATGCATTCCGTTGCATTATGGATCAGCCTGCGAAAGTAAGTTAATGAAATGTTTACTTTCCTCTGGGTTTTAAACATCTAGTATCAATTTAAATGAGCTTACTGGCATTCATCACCCGAAAACAGAATCGGAGCCTCGTTTTCCGTGGATTTACTAAAAAAGTC
Source organism: Proteroiulus fuscus (assembly GCA_034700285.1). NCBI lineage: Eukaryota > Metazoa > Arthropoda > Diplopoda > Julida > Blaniulidae > Proteroiulus > Proteroiulus fuscus. Next base: position 18,913 of record JAQIXP010000062.1, on the reverse strand, counting down.
CATCCCAAAATCTTTATGCTCCACACATTGCTTTAGTTTATCAAGATTACTATCAATACAATCGATTCCATCATAATCTATGAATTCTGTCCAGAAATATAATCTTGTATAAATTCCCGAGTAAATGCTAATGGCAAGAATTTAATTTAAACATGAATGATTTGCCTATTCATACCTAGAAATCGTTTTCCATTATTTTCACAAAGGTAATCGATAGTCGAAAGCAGTATCCTTCTAATTGAAGAAACTGTTAACTTTTGTATAAAATTCAAATGAGGCTGTAATTCTTCTGTAAGTGCATCGTAACACTCAATGGCTTTTCTCCATTGACTACAAGAGCAGAAACAATATATGTATATATCTTTACATTCCTGTGGTTGATATATATATAAACTAAGACTACATTGTACTCACACGCAATGTGTTTTCATGAACATTGGCAACTTATCTTCCATAGCTGCTTGATTAAATTCTTCTACTACTACCGAACTATTGCCTAAATATTTCTCGAGGCATTTAGAATGCTTTGGATCGAATAACTTAGTGTGAAAATCTAGATCGCTAAATGGATCATTGATGTCCTTATTGGCATCATCTTGGGTACCAATTGCTGCCCGACCTAAACATAAAAAGATATGCATCAATTAGTTGGTTTATAGAATTTGGGGGGGCGGGGGGGGGGGAGGAGATGCAATAGGATAACTTTTCAATTATACACGAGCATTTGTAAATTACTAGGACTAGATGAACAGGGATTGAGAGACAGTCAACACCATCCCAATGCAATGTGGTCAAAATCTTCAGTTCTTTTCCTCTGTATAATATTAACATAACGATGGAGGGGGGAAGGGGGAGAAGAGATCACCCCCCGCCCTCCCTCATAAATACACCTCGGGACATACACCGTAACTATGTTATTGGGCGAACAAACACCGGTACTAGACTTTTTGATGCAGGTTGATCTACGTGTTATTATTGCTTATTTTTTATAAGAATTTTGCCTTTTCTGTTTCCAGACAAATTCTCAGACCTGAAGCCATAGACAGAACTCTGTTGTTAAGTGAATGTATGCTGGTATCTGAAGATGGTATTTGGCAAATGACAACAAATTAAAGTACTGTAGGAGCTATATGGCTAGCATTAGGACACTGATGACGTCGTGAGTGATATTTGTGGGGAAGCCAAGTGCACTATGCATAGAAGATGTTTTAGCATGCATTTTGCATATATGTGTGTTTGTGCTACGTACACTATTGCAAGATTCGGAGCAGTGTTTTGTGCAGAATCCGTATACCATTACACCATAATTGTGGGGGAACTGGGAACAACAAAAGATTGAGGATCCATTGAGTCAAAATGAATTCAAAACTTCTGATTGTAATTGCCAAAGTGACAGAAAAGAAGAAATGGCTTTGAGAAAAGCTAAGCGTTAGAAAAGTGGAACTGCAACGTTTCTACAGGATTCGGACCAGTGTATTACGCAAAGTCATGTACTGAGTGCTAGTTCACCACAATAATTGTGAGGAAATGAAGAACCTTAAAAGAATGCTGATTGACTCAAACTAAAGCCAAGATTTCTGACTGGATAGATTGTAAAAAGACAGAAGAGAACAAATGATATTGGCATCTTATGCATCAAAAAGTGGAAATTGTGGGACAATTTTCTTCGCTTAGAACAGGTAAGAAATACTATTCTTAAAAGTTTTAGTTATCTAGCTTATTTTATGAGTTCATATTTTAAGCTTAGTTTTTGATGCTAATATGTCAAAAGCTTTTGTAGGAAAGCTGAATAAATTAGGACTATACTGCTTGTGTTGAGTCAGGCATGCTCACATGACTGCCAGATGATTCAATGTCATCTGAACATTTAGGCCATGAGCAATGTCAACTGTGAGAGGAACAATTAACACTGAATAATAATTATTTTTCTATAGATGATTTATCTACATGCACTGTTTGCTAGGTCTTCTTATTAATGGCTTAGTTAGGCGTTTGACCCAACTCTATTCACTCGTTTTAAATGCTTTCATTCAAGGCACATTTAACCGTTTATCAGATGACTTGCCACTGAATTTTTTCTTTTCATCCAGTGGGCAGTGATTGTAATTAAAGAAGTTAGGCTTAGCTGAACTCTGGTATTCGGGCTACATACAGATAAAGTTTCCAGGTTAGAAAATAAATCATGTCTAATGTGATGAAAAAAAAACTGAATGAAAAAATATCTGGCACACCAGCACGTACCCAATGGCATATTATTACCAGTACTTGTATTACTCAATAGGCTTTTATTTTTTTAAAAAATAATGTATAGCATATTTTAATGGATAGTTTTAATGTGGTATTTTCCTTGAAACAAGAACACAAGTTAAGGTTGTATATAATTATTGGGAACTGCAAGGCCTTTTCACGGCCCTATAAAAAAACTTTTTTTTTTTTTAAAAAAAAAGAAACTTGATTAGTTGGACAAAATAAATGTAGTTTTAATGAATTCTTCCTTAAAAATGAGCCAAAGTAGCCTACTATATGGTCAAATAATCAAAAATAATTATTTTTAATTAATTAATTAATTATGTAACATGCAGTTCCTTAGGGATTTTTATAATATATTAAAAAAATATGAAATTTCTATGGACATTTTTGAAAGATTGAGAAAAGCTGAAAGGCCAGTTTTCTTATGTTTGTTTGTTTTCACAGTTTGGCTACCATCTATCTAAATGACCTTTACACCCGTGATTTAAATTGTTTACTTGTACCCCCAGTGTTTGGTTTCCATTATTGTTATCAGATATAGAAGCTTGCAAGAACCTGATGACCTAGTTTCTGTAAGAATATCAATTTAGGTCTGGGTGTATTTACTTCAGATTAAATATCTCATGTTTGCCTTTTGACTTCAATTTTTGGGGAAAAGTTGTTTTGCTGCAGGTTCTACCGGCATTTTTTTTTATGGCGGCACGCACTCTGCACTTTGACCTTTGACATAACCGTTACGCCATTCAATTAGCACACGATTGTTGACCATTGGTCAATTTGGCCCAAATAGTTTATTGTAAATTGTTAATTATTATCGTTTATGGCAGCATGCAACCTTTTCAAGGGTACAGGTATGACATAAAAGCATGCAAAAATCTCAGCCTTCACTTACCATGATTGATAAAAGCCGCCATAAATAGTAATCCAATAGGGAACATCATCTTCATTGTGTTTATAGTCTTTAGCAAATAATAGAAAATAATTTATAGCTACCACTGATACAAATCACTTGTCATAGTACATATTTTGTACACAGAGCAAATGCTAGCAGTACTTGTCCAAAGTCAGCTTATGTCGCCATTGCTTTTATACAGAAGGCCTGACTGAAGTTATGCTTAAAAGGAAATCCTTTGAATCTTTGCTCTACTTAAACGAGTTTGTTGACCTTTGGCCTAACCCGTGACGTAAGACGCGGTTTCCGCAGAAATAACTTAGATGTTTATGCAAATAAACACATTTGCAAAAGATGTATTCTCCTTTCTATGGCATTTCACATTATAGCAAAAACCACATCGAGTCTGTAGCAAGGCTGGTGAAAACTCGCTATTGAGCGACGAATGCGTCACTATAATATGAAACCATACAGTGGGGATGGGGAAATTTTATTAGCTGGATACGTGCATTGTTTACTGATTATAATCAGTTAATCTGTTTGAATTAAAATTAAAAAATAAGATAATTGTAGAATCTGGTAGCTTCAGTATATATATATATAAACATGCTATTTGTTTGCGGTATTGCAAAATCTGAAGCTGTGTCATTGCATGTGATTTTTTAAAAAAATGAGATTTTAAACAGATTATTCTTAATAGGCCTATTTAAAAATCAGATTTAAATTTTGCAATTCTTGCTACATAAATAAAAAAGATTAGATGCATGAATAAATTAAGAGCTGAGATCAAAAACCACATGAGTCCGGATTTCTAATTGTTTTGAGAAAAATGCGTTCAAAGGAAATCCAGATTAATGCATTGAAATTAGTTATTTTAAAATTCTGAGCTTAATTTTTAAGATAGAAAATTGTGCTTTGGTGTGTACCTTCAGATTTTGGTTCCCTGAAAGGAAACTATATATATATACAGTCTTGCTTTGTCCCTATCCCCAAATTTTTGAAAAATATTTGCATAGGAATTCCAGGGATTCTGGCATTTTTCATCTTCTGTGGTCAAAATGAGCAACTTTTTGCTGTATCTTACCCCAGTTTTTTTTTTTGAATTAGTGGATAGAATAATACACTTTAGCTACAATTTTATGTAAATATCTCCTTTTCAATAAAAATGGACTCATGTTTGTGATATAGTGTGGACGCACTTATAGTTTCTTGATTTATTTTCTCATTTCATAATTAGGCCTGTAATATCACAAATTAAAAGAGAAGAAACATTAAAAAGTGTGTATAGTACATGTATTTTCAAAATGTTTATTGAAAATTTTAGTTTTTATATATATAGAAGTACCAGTACTATTAAGAAACATCTAATTTAATTGCTTATTCCTCTTCTATAGCTATAGTACTAGACACTTTCTGACTATTAATTTATGCCCAAACAACTTGTGTTTAAATGGTGCAATCTGCAGCTTTCATTAAAAATCGATTGTGCTTTTTATTTGGCATTAATCCAAACACAAGTACCCTATAGTAATTATTTGTCTAACACAATGTATATTTTTCATGTCAAAACTGTCATCATGGACGTGTAGGCATTTTGAATGTTTCCTGCATAATATTATACATTCATTATGGCAGCATATTATATCATTATCCATTAATTCTTTCAATAATTTATTTTTGGACTTGGCTTGAAATCTCATTTTGAAATTAACTTTTGCACATTTTCCTTATACTTCATTTGAAAAGGGGGATGCATGCATATAATTATAGGGATTAGACACAGGTTTCCCGTGACTCAGTCCAGTTCAAATGTTTGATGAAAATACATGTATGAAAACTGAGTTGTATAGGTCAACTGACTTTATTTCGAAATTCCGGCAGGAAACCCATACTTGAAACTGCAAAGGAAATTGATAAATAAATGCAAGATAAAGTCATTTCCAAATGGCATCTTTCACTCCTTGGATAAATTTAAGATAGGCTACTGGGCTCTTATGGCGTTTACACGTTTGACTTGAATAATAAGTGGAATTAATTTTGAAATTCTGACAGAGTGCTGAGAAAATTACGAAATAACAATTGTTAGCAAAAAAATGAATTTATTTTTAAATGCAGTCGTTGGAATCTTATTAATATTTCAAGGTAACACTCAATTTTTTTTATGTATAAGTATTTTTTTTATGTTTTTACTGGTGTTGAAGTACCTTAAGGGCAAAATTTAGTAAAAAAAAAGAAATACAATATTGCAACAGCTTTGAACAGCTTATTTAAATATTTTTTTTTAATTAGTTCATAATAGTAGCTTTATAGATATAGCCCCCCTGATATAGGGCGCTGTATAATTTCGCATTTCTTTTATATTTTTTATTTCGTATACGCCCTAATGCCCTGTTCAAAGAGTTTATGAACAGGAAAAACAATGACATTATTCATTTTATAGATTAGTTACTCCAGTATGATTATTGTGTGTAGTTTCAGAAGGCAACATGGCTTTATACTACCTCGTATAGTGCTGAAGTAACTAATGCAAATCAGGTGCTTCTTTCTAATTGGTCAGTTCTGTTCACTCTCTAGTTGAAACATGATATCATATGGCAGAAATGAATGTCACTTTTAGTCAATGTTTTTATGATTACCATATAATTTTGCTTACAAAACAAAATTGAATTGAGAATGTCCGGGAAAATTATTAAAACTTTCTTATAAAAGCTGAAACAGATTTCATTGGAAAAATTTATCAAAATTGCTATAATCCGGCCTTTAAACATATGGTAAATATTGTTATAACATTGTTATAAATAGACCTTTATAAATATAAGACAAATTTGAACTGCAAACTATTGTGTATGATTATAAACTGCTTTTTAAAAAATATTTGAGAAAGTCAGGGAAAATTATTAAAAACTTGTAAAAATTGCAGCAGATGTCAATGAAATAATTTTTCAAAATTGTGTTGCTAAATATTTACCGGAATTATTAGAAATGTTTTGAATATTTTGAAGGAATTATGAGGTAGAAGGAATTATAATAAGTTTTAAAATTTTATAAACGTTGATAAAAGCTATACAGACCCTACATGTATTAAAATATGACAAAAATAGTTGTAAATTTATTTAAACAAGCTGAATATCACGACGTGATCATTTGTGAATTTAAAGCCAAATTGTAAATAATCTCGTTTTATTGCACGTAATAAGCGTAGGCTATAAGCTAGGAATTTAAATTCTTTGGAAATGAGAGCATTCATTTTTGCAAATTAACTTTCTTAACTTCCTGCGCTTGTTTGCTTTTCCTATAGTTGCAAATTCTGAAGCGGAAACCGACATTGGAGTGGGATTCAATGATGACGATGATATTAGTTGTGATCCCCAAATAGCTGATACTTGCTTCAGTGATGTGAATGATGACCTTCGTATCATTTTCAATCCAAACAACAATTATTTTCAAACTACAAACATCTCCTTGTTACGTGATCTTTGCAGGTAGGAAACATTTATTATCTTTTTTTAATATATTTTTCTGCCCCTGTTGTTTCATATTTCATATTCACTTGCAGTCAACATTGTTCTGTTGTTGAGCAATAAAACAAACCCAGAAAGTTTATTAATAAACCAGCACTGATGGCTTATGCTCATTTGCTAGAAAGAGATTAAAAGGAGAGGATGGGCTTCATAAATTCTTCAGAAATTTGTTGGCAAACTTCCTTTAAATATGATTTAATTATTTTGTTTTGATTCACATGCTTGAAAAACAAAGCACCAAGGTTTATATGCAAATAATTCAGCTCAAAAATTAGTAAAATTTATAACTTAATGACATTTTTTATTGTTTTAGTGCCTGGAATGATTCTCTCAGTTGCACGTCTGACATTATTGACGATGGTTGTCAGATAGCTGATGGCAGGCTGAAATTTGATCATTGGAATGAAGCTCTGAGGAAAACATTTGAATTTGTGTGCAAGGAGGATTTAAGAGTTTTACAAGGTGAATTTGCCTTAGCACAAAAAGTTTCATAATAAACTGCAGTTTTTCTGATTTTATAGGGGCAATTAATTGGTTAAAATGCATTATGATCATAACAAACTGCAGAAATATACAGTGAAAAAAAAATGCCATTTTTTAAAAGTAATTAAAATTACAGTTTTTCCAAGTTGCATTTTTTTCTACAATAATTGAAGAGTTATGATCAAAAACCATGCACATGAGTCCCCTTTTGCTAAAAATGAGATATTTACACAGTAGCTAAAGTGTTATTAAATCAATGCAAAGTTGGGATTAAATAGTAAAAAGCTGCTCATTTTAATCACTGAAGATGAAAAATGCCGGAATCACTATACATGTACAAAATTTTGGGTATTAAGTACCGAAATTAATTCGGGTATAGGGTTAAGGTGGACTCAAAACAAGTAGAATCCATTCGAGGAAACCAAAATGTGAAGCTGCATCCCAAACTGCAAGTTTTTATCGTAAAAATTAAGTTCAGAATTTTAAAATAGCTAATTTTATGCAATAAATTTGGATTTTCTATAAATGCATTTTTCTCAAAACAAGAAATCTGGACAAATGTGATTTATGATCTCAGCTCTTCAATTATTCTGCATTATTGCAAAGTTTTTCTGCAGTCTGTGACTCATAAATATGATGAATTTACTATACTTAAAAACTGCAGTTTATGCCCCATCAATGACAGAGCTATGTTTTTCGCTGATTGGGAATAGGGCTACATTTCATTTGCTTTATTTTGAAACTTGTGATTTGAGTTATTGTTCATATTTTAAATGTTATATGCATGAAAAGTGGGCCAAATTCCAACAATGACGCACGGATGTAGGTAAAGACGTTGATGAACGGACGTGAGGATGTGAAAAAGGAATAATGCAATTGTTGAAGATATATAAGTTGTTAGTTTATCATATTTGAAAAGCATCGTTGGGAATAAACAATTTCTAAACATTTTCTTGACTTATAGTTGGTTAAATTAAATTTATATTTATAAAACTCAGAATTCTAAAAAGATGTCAACTCGAAAAAGACAATGTTATCCAAAATGTACGAGCCGTGTTGTTTTATTGTTTACTGAGTATAATTTTGAACATGAATGATATTTGTTCATGGAATATTTAGAAATTGTATTGAAATAGTAAACGAAACATGCTATGAGAAGTTGTACATTTTTTAGGAAACTTTTTAATGCAATTTAAACAGTTTAGAATTGACTATATGCAAAGTTTTAAGATTATCTACAAAATAATGTTCTCTTAGAAAATTAAAGAAATAGAACACAGACTTTCTATTACATGTTAACCTATGCATTTTTCTCACTGGGAATAAGTGAATTCATTAAATAAATACTCTGAAATTTTTTAATGCATGGTCTACTTGTACTTCCAAAACCATTTTTATGGGGCATATAAGAATAGCTTGATAATAGCTTTCAGTGGTTTTACTTTAAAGAGAAAACGGTTTTGTGGATTGTGTTTACCAAAAATTATCAAGATTATTTGAAGAAAAATATTTGAATATTTACAAAAATCATGATATTTTGAAACCAAATTCGATTTTTTTATGGAATTGTTCATAAGTGTGATTTTGGAGTCATGATTTTAAGACGCTTGATCAACATTTTACAAAATCATGAATTTACAAATTATGATTTTTGCCAAAAACGTGAGTTATGAATACTGAGTTTTAGACCGAAATCCAGATTGTGATGTGAAAATGTTTTCAGAAATCGAGATTTTAAAAACCACGATTTTTATGCCAAATAATCCAAATTTCCATGAAATTTCCATGGCTTCCAAAAAATTGTATTGGTCTGGTAAGATCTAGGTAAATGTTTAAAATATTAATAAAATGTCAAGAAATTTGTATTATATTAGATGGACTCTGATTTCCAACTTATATTGAGAAAAAAAAGAATTTAATAAACCACTGAAATTATAACTATGATTATTTTTTTTTTCCAGATTTATTTCATAGCATTCGTTGTTTTAACATCAGCGCATTTTTCAATTGTGTGGAAAAAACAGCCAATTTAAAGACTGTTCAAGATTTAATGGCCACGAATTTGGATATTACCGAATGCAAGTGAGTTGGCTAATTTTAGAGTTGATACAATTGCTGCATTATATTTAGAAAAGTGTAATAGTCATGGAATTCATTTTGTAGATACATACAGAAAGTAATCCAGAAGTGTGGCGAATATGTGACAGCAGACACTTGTGCCCTAGAAGTGCTGGAACCATTGGACAATATTTTTGGAACATTCTTCGATGCTGCAGATTGCTCTAGGTCAAAGAGTTTTGAGCCAAAAAGGGAGGCTTCAACTAATAATGGGGCTACGACTAACCAGATTTTAACACCTGTTCTTGTCTTTATAATGTCAGTGCTTTATCCAATGTAGGCAACCACATAGCAGCCTAGTATTCTTCAAAAATATGGAATCGGGCAAGTACTTAAAATACTGGCCGGAATTGTCAAAATTTTTTTGTACCCAACAAATAATAAAAAAATAATCATGTTTATTCTAAAACAGTTTTTATTAATATAGCAACAAAGTTAAAAATTCTACATTTTACACAGATTTGTTCATCTCATCTTAAATTGCTTTTTTATTATTAATATTATTTTATTTTTTTAACTCTAGTAATCTGGAAAGTATCAAATGATTGCATTTCTGTTAAAATACACTAAAATTCTGTAAATTCGATATTTAACCCCGATTCAGGAAACTACTTGTTTATAGTTGTCTCAATTTTATTTTTGTAAAACATTTTAACCGATAAGAATTGAATGGTTAGGTTTATCATACATCATACATGATAAGATAAGATATATTTTTTAGAATTTTGTCAATGTGGCCAACATGGCAGGAAGAACGCCCAAGTAATGGAATTATAACTTACATCTTTTAATATTTTATTTATTAAATGAAATAATAAGTTCAAGTAGGAATTATGAGTACAGGTAATGACTTATTTTTTTTTTCAAATGGGTTTCTTGGCTATTTTAAAATTTAAAAATTGTTCTCAAACATTTTCTACTTGGCATGTGTCCCTTTTCAACTGTAGACAACTTTTTAAGCCAGAGTTATTCAATGCTCATTTATTTTTAAAGATATATTATAATTATTTATCTCTTTACAGAAAATGCCAATGAAGACGTAAGTTTTAATGCTTACAAACTGCATTGTACTTTGATTACATGTACATTTAAACATTTTTCAACAGGAAAATCACAATTGTTGACAGAAAAGTATTTTATTTTTTGTACAGGTTTTAAAAAGAGCTAAAGAAATTTTGAAAAAAGGCGAATATAAAGAGGCTCAGAATAATTTAGAAGATGTACTTCAAGCTAATCCTAAATTAAATAAGACCATCCAAGAATTGGTATGATAAGCCACAATAGTTTAATAGGATACTAATGTCACATTTCACCTGTATAACTTATTTTGCCTGAATACAAGCCCTGTTAATGAAAATATAACCAGGGTAATTTGCTCGGGTTAATAATTTAACTGTAAATCAATTATTTAGCTTTGATTAAAGGATATAAATCAACAATTTAACTGTAAACCAATGATTTATTAATAATTTAGACTCAAATCAATGATTTAGCTTTAAAGATATGATTTGATCATTTTTTTGTTGCTTTAAATCAATGATATGAGGCGTATATCAATGATTCAATAATAATCGTGCCTTCAACATTGCACATCAATCTAAACTCATTATTTAAATTAACGTTTCCTTTATATTCAGGTGAAATAAAATTCCATATTATGTCTCATATTTTCCATTGCATGTATTTCCTATGAAAGTGTTTATACGAGCGTATTTGGGTGAAATATGACATTACTATCAAAATTTGTATAAACTTTTCTAAAAGAAAATTGCTTTTTCAGATGAAAAAAGTTAATAGTTTGAAAAAGGAAGAAGTTATCATTAATGGTTATATGGAAAATAAAAATTACAAAAATGTAAGTACAATATTGTTGAACTCAAAACTGTTGAGAATGACATTATTTCATGCTATTTTTTTTATTAATTTTCAGGCTCTTACTCACATTGATTCAATTTTAAATGATGTCAGTGAATGTCGAAGAGTCAAAATATTAAAGGCGGAATGTTTCGCTCATATGAACAATTATGAAAAGGCTAAAGCCACAATAAAGTAAGTTAAAATCAATTTCCAGAAACTGAAAGTATAATAAAGAAATTCAAAGATAAAATTAACACAAAAGACTCAATTTGGCGCACTATTTTTTCCTTATTTTTAAAATTTGTTGGTTTGTGTAAATTCGTTATGCATAACAGAAAACTTCAAAGTGATCTATGCAGCTACTTTGTGATAATTAAATCATTACGAGTGGTAAAACATAATTATATGAATTTGCATGATGGTACGGTAACCTATAAATTTTTTCACTCATAATTATTTTACTAGAAGAGAACCATTCAGTGGATTATTTTGAAACCTTAGTCTGGGTATGGTATATTCAAATGCTGTAAACAGTTTCACATAAAAATTTACAACTTTATTCTTCAATACCGGTATATCGGCATAGAAAATGAAAAAAATTTGTCAATGGTATTATTTAATTTAGGAACAGCATTAATTAGCTCTTCTTGAATATTCAGGGAAATTGAAGACAAGGAGAAGGGCAAAGAGAATGACCTAGCAAAACTGGACGTAGACTATGTCAAAGCTCTTGTCGATTTTAATGAAGGTCGTCTTAAAAGTGCGTTGAATATTACCACTGAAGCATGGAAAAAGAACAAGCAGCATCCTAAAGTTAAGCAGTTGTTCTTTGTAAGGAGAGTTTATATAATTGCTTTAAGAATTTTAAGAAACTTTGTATGAAACAAGTGTCATTTTGAATTTTATTCTAGCGTGTGAAATACTTGCAAAATCAAATAGATGAGGCCGAAGATGCTGTTAAAAAAAATAATTATCAACAGGCTCAAATACTCTATAGCGAAGTGGCGGACATAATTAATGAAGACAATAAAAACGGGGAAAACAATCGAATTTTAGCAGGAGTTTTAAAAAGTAAAGCTGAAACAAGTTTAAAGGTAGGCAATTCCAGCATTTTCATGTGTTTTAATCTACGAAGTCCCAAATTTCAGGTAGAAATGGGCCTGTATAGTTCAGAATATATTTTGATTTTTAATATTCACTGCATTAAAAGAAAAGTTTTACCTCATGGACAGGTATTTTTAATTGAAAAGCACAGAAACTACTTTTGTGTTCTTTCATTTCAAAGTAAGTTGTCATGAGATAAAACTTTCCCCTAACTTTAATATTTTTTACAGAAATATTTAAATTTATTTTATTTGAAATTCGCAGATGAAAGCTTATATTGATGTAATAGCAGATTGTGAAAGGATGATTAACTATAGAGCTTATCTTGCCGATGCATATTCCTATTTGGTAGAGGCGTATGTACATATAATTATAGTTTTTTAATCGGTTGAATAACTTAGAACTAAATCTAAATAATCTATGAAAATAAATATTTCTAGTCATATTGCAACAGGCGGCGCAGATGTTGCAATGAAACTATTAACTAAAGAACTAGAGAATAAAGCTCTGGGTGAGAAGACCATTTTTTTTGATTGATATTATATTAATATTTATGTTGTTTATATTACTGTGTATACAGGGTGATCGTAAAGTTGACCAAATTTCAATATTTTTATTTGGAACTAGACGTGAGAAACTATCTGCAGCATTATGCATACATAAATTTAGTTTATTTTTGCTGTATATCACTTGAAATTGACCAAATAAGTAGAGTTGATTTAATTCTTGATGCCATATTATGAAAAACGGGAGTTTTCAAGATTTCTTTTGGAGACTTTAAGTTTTTAGTACTTGGAACTGAGGTGTTTGAAGGTATTCTTAGTAAATACAATATAATTTCACAAGAAATCATGGAAAAGTCACATTTTTTATCATAAGTCATACTTTTTGTATGATTTTTGAAAGAAACATGTAAGCAACCTTAAACCTAATCTATGATGCTTAATCCATTGTCTATCTAGATAAAGACACTCGTAAAATACTCGAGAGAAAATTAGTGGAGGCAACAGCGATAAGAGAAGGCGAGCCACTTAAGAAACTCAAAGAGATGCTTAGATTCATAAAATATTGCAAAACCCCACGAGAAATTGCAAAAGTGAATCCAGATACAACGGTGAATGAAACTGAGAAACTTTTGAAAAAACTGTCAATCGAATTTCATAGTGGTAATATCCTTATTAATGATTTTTCCTGCATATTATCTTGTTGTTTGAATAAATCCAAATTGAGATTCATATTTGCTTTATTTAGATAAATTTCAAACTCAAGAGCAGAAAAATTTAGCTGAGGAAATCTTTAAATTAGTTCAAGAAGCCAGAGAAAAACTTAACAACGAAGGATCTGCTGGAGAAAGTTAATATTTTTCCCAAATAAGTTGAAATAACCAATGGAATTAATCTTATTTAAATAATACGTAAAATTAGAACTTAAATATCTTATAAAGAAATAGTAGCTGATGTAAACAAGTTTGTCTAAGTCCTATTGTTCAATTTTTAATGCATTAATATTTGAATTTTTAATTTTCATAAAGAATTAGCAAAGCTGCAGCAATTTTGGAACAAACTTAAAGCATGTAGAACTCCTCAAGAGCTTGCCGGAATGAAGGAAACTGCAGCAGAAAAAGAAGTCCAAACCAAGCTCAAAAACATGCTCGAAGAATACAAACTTGGTAAACACGAATTCTATAACTTTTATTCGTTAAGATAGCAAGGATGACTGAAAGGACAAATCAAGGCTTACGCTTTGTCCAAAGTATATTTTGGAATTGTCCAGAGATAGTAACGAATACTGGTTATAAGATAATAGTTCACAAAATTTAGGAATATTAAACCCAGTATGGAGCCCCTATTCAGCATAGGGTTGCAAGATTTGTAAAGGGGTTATTATATCAGCAGATCGCAAGTGTGACTGAAATGATCCACTCCTTAAATTTAGAAACATAAAAGTTAGGTGGGATAATTTAAGGCTTTTAATGAAAATTTAGTAGCTGGTATTTTCTTACCAAAATATGTTGTACATACAAGTAGCATGAAACCATTATTGTACATTATCACCATTTAAATATGGCGGTATTTTATATCTTTTTTAGATAACTTTACTTTGGATGAGCAGAAACAGGTTGCACATGAGATCTTGAAACTAATACAAAATGCCATAGAAGAATTAGGTAACCTTTGCAATCAAATGGGGAATTTTATTTTTTAAATGTCATCAATTTCCTTTTTATGTTTTCTAATAATTTTTTTTTTAAATTTTCTATGTAAATTTTACATGTTTCAAGATTTGGGAGATTATAATAAGTTGCTGGAGAGACTGAGAAATTGTAAAACTGCTAGAGAAGTTGTCGTGATGCCAGAAGATACAGATAAAATAACTGTCATTAAAAAGCTGAAGCAAATGTATGGAAAAAACCATCCAGGTAATAAAATTCCCATAAAGGATTTACAAAATTGATATCCTGATCATATGCAAAGAATCACAAAATTATAGATCAAGTCCAAGGTGAAAAGAAGAAAAATATTGCTGCCGAAATCTTCAAAATTTTGAAGATATTTGAGGAGGAAGTACAGAAGGAGAAATAAAGCACACTACATTTTACTAAGGTAAAATAAATTTTTCTGTATAACTTAGTTGTGATTACACCATATAGTATCAACTAAATTTGTTTGGCTTCGGCTTGATTGATATATCATTTTTGATAGTCAATTTCTTTTATAAGATTTCTCCAAGATTTACCCATTAGTATTGATATTCAGTTTTCCATAGATGTGGTATACTGTGAAATACTTAGGTTCTATTTATTTCTCTTGGATTAAGAAATTAATAACACATCAGAAATGCAGCCATTTATGTGCAAAAATTATTCCTTCAGATTCCTAGTGTTATCCAATGAATTTTTAGCCACTATATTTAAACCCTATAGGATGATTTTTAATTAAATTAAAAAAATAATTCGATGAATTAATAACGATGAATTTATAAATTTTTTATTTTTGAATTATTTTTTTAATTTAATTAAAAAATTTCTTTTTCTTTTAAGGAATTAAGTGAAATATAGGGATGTATTATAAAATGTTATTAATGTTAGCCAATGCATTTTAACCACCTAAATAAGCAGTCATTTAAACCACATTGCATTGTATTAACTTCCTTTAAAACTTAATAATATAAAATGGAAAATTTGGATGCTAAAAATAATTTAAAGAGAAATTTAAAATGACTCGCTAATACTGTCAATTAATTTTATTAGCAAAAGCAATTAAAGCCAAGATTCTTAATGGGTTTTAAGATAATTGAATTGTTCTTTTTCAGTTGACTAACTGGATCAAACTGGATGAGGGTCTTGACGTCACCTTTAGTGCCCTGCACATTCCAATTAATTCCATAATAGCTGAACCAGTATTAACTAGTCTACTGCTTGTAGGGAAACCACCTGGAAGTTAACATAGGTGTTTTTGAACATTTTTGTAATATTACTTCCTGTCCTGTATGCTGGACATTGACTCCTGTACAAGTAATATACTGCCTAATAGTAAAGAATTAATAATTTACAGGATTATACAGGTATGTGCTAATATAAATACAAATATTTGGATTTCCTTAATGATTGTTGCATATTTCTTGAAATTTTTCATTGTTTTAGTGTTTGATTAAATTTGTAACAAATGTATTTTGATTTGTTTCAATTTCCTATTATTTCTTGTCTAGTCTTTTTAATGGATTTTGTTATTTATTGGTTTTGGTTAGCATTTTTAATTTGGCCAAGCTCAATTTTATTCATTAATTCAGTGACATAAATATTCTTTTGTACAAGTAATCCATTATATTTGTTTATATTTTGTGAAAATGTCTGAGGTACAATTGAAGAGTTAAAAATGTGCCGAATAACTTGTTAATTGGTGTCAAATGCTAAGCATTACTCTAAATTGATATTGAAATATTTAAAAAAACTAGTTTTAAATTGGTTAGAATTCACCTTTAATATGAATTTTAAATAATATTTCCATATATTTACCCTCACCTTCATGGGATTTTAAAACCTTAATTTGAAACATTTTTATAGAATGAAATTACCAAAATTACGATTTTCTGCATTGCAACAGCCAAAAGCAATAATAAAATTTCCTGAATTGGTAAGCATTATAATTATATTCTTGTAGAAAATTGAAAACATTTGTTAATTGTATTTAATTTTATAATTTTTTTAGGTTTTTGGGATCATATGCTTAATTTTAATTAAGTATGGCTATTTTGATAGTGCAGTTGAGTTGGAACTGGCTTTCATCGTGTACGGATCATCCATCATTATTAGCCCATGCATTTTATTCATATATTTGTTTGCAGTTGAAGAGGAACCAAAACCATATTTGGTAAGTTAAAGTTCTATGGCTTTGTTTATTTTCTTCTATGGTATATATAGTAGCAGCAGCAGCTATTTTATCTTAACATTGTTATATTCGATGCAATCTATTTCTAAACACAATTTGTATAGTATATCACTGAAAATAGTAAAACAATCTGTTTTAAAATCACATACATGTGGGTCTAGTTTCAACAGCTAGGGGCTATCAAATTTGCTGCATGTGATAAGCACTAATAAATATAATTGATGATATTTGTATTTTCTTTTATTAGGAAGGTGTTTTAAATTTTGTGGCCAGTGCTCTGTACTTGACCATGTCTGCCATCACTCTGTCCATGAGCAAGTCTTGTGAAGAGAATCAGGAATGCTTTAGACCAACTATTGCTCTGGGGGTAAGGGTAAAGAAGTTTAAATAGCTTAAGCCTGGCGCCAGTGTGGATTATAGTTGTCATATATTGCCCCAACTTCCCTAGCTAATATATAGTTACAATGGGCACTTAAATTGATGATACTACATTCTTAGAATGTTTATTTATTCAAATAACCTGCACTGGATTAATTCAGGAATAGACAATGTGCTAAATTTCACTTTCAGGCACTGATCTTTCCATAAAGTTTGAGATACAGATTGGGTGCATTTCAAAAGTTTTATAAGATAATTATAAATCAGACTAAAGTGCCGACTTGCAAAATAATTTAATGAATGCATCTTCAAGCTTAGCATGCATATATATAGGCCTATATTTACATAGGTACACAAGCCTACATGAATATGGTATTTTGGCGTTATGATCAATCGATTTGGATCACAGTGCAAGGTAACAAAAAGGGTTACCCACTTGTGATCTACATAAATAGAAGTATACCAGATGAGATCACAGAGTTTTTAGCTTTCGTGTTTTCATGGTTGGGTTATAACCTATGATGTAGTTAGAACTACTTATGAACTGGCAGGATCACAAAAGCATGATCCGATCACAACGCCAAAATACGCATAGGCTAATGTAGGCCTACGCTATTGTTGGTTTGGCGCCTGATGTAGGCATACATTGGGTTTTTGTGAATAATTACAGAGTATGCATTTTAATCATTTTATAATTTTTATTTATAGATGTTCTCCTTATTGAATACAGCCGCATATAGTTTCGACACATATTTTACTTTCAAACTTTTACACGATTTTGACAGCGATGCTCCCATTGATGTTTTAAAATTTTGAATTTGTCTACCGGTATATTAAATATATTTATATAAATACATCACATTTTACTAATTTTATCAATGCAAGCTCAATCATATTTGAACTTACCAATGAAAGATCATCTTCAATGCAATATGCCACCTTGCTGCGGGGTATTTGGGTAGCTTTTGAAGCATCCTCATTCCCTAATTTTCTCCTGACCCCATTCAATACCATGCCCTAGACAGGCCTGTTTCCCCGAAAAATCAACTCGCCCAGTACTAATACTATAGCATTCATTTATGAACTCGTCCATAAACGGGGAGATTCCTCTATAGTGTCAGAATTGCGCGTTTTGATTCGATTGGCTAGAACAGTTTTCCTGGGAAATACCTTCTTTCTTTTTGGAAATGCCATGCTGATTCAAGGTCAACTGAATGGAGGGCGAGTAGTGCATTTTAGGAAGAAAAAGCGGTTGGCAGATGGTGAGTTTATGGATGTTAAGCATTTAACCTGGTATATTATAAGATTAAATCTACTAACTAGTTAATACCGTACGAGCCCCAATTTTCAGCCCAATGGATTTCTTATATTTTAATTTCCTTTATAGAAAGCCATAGTATAGTCAAACTGCGTTTGTTTACATTATACCTGTAGCTTGTATTTAGGTCTTGAAATTTATAGTAGGCCTATATGCCCTAATTTCTGACAGTGGACTTGAATGGGAACTAACCACCTTTGGTATGATAATGCAGTGCCTTAATTTACTTACAAATAGGCTTTATTCAGTCAGATCAAAAGATCATGATTATAATTGGGCTTGCTGAAGTGCTTATCTCAAAACAGCCGAAATCTATTCAGGCCCTTGTGGCAAAATACCACAGATTTGTTATCAGGAAGTAACCTACCGTAAGTGGGGTTTCATTGATGTTAGGAGAAAAGTATAGAAAGCTTTCTAAATACAGATATCTTTTCTGTAGTTCAGATGCAGCTGGAATTGGTAAGGAAATTAAAAGAAAATTACAAGGTTAACTTCCATAAATTTAGCCTTGTAACATGCTATTAAAAATGAAAGCTGCAGTTTGTTTTCTGAATAATTAAATTGTTTTAAATTTTAGTAAGTTAATAAAGGTACAAAAATTTTT
>JAQIXP010000061.1:0-40719 GCA_034700285.1 Proteroiulus fuscus | reverse complement strand
TTTCTGGCTAAGGGGGGGGCAATTGCCCCCATTTCCCCCCCCCCTGTATCCGCCCCTGCCATACTCCTACTGATCATATGCAAAATTCAGGCAAGCATCCAGGATTTACAAATGGGGATTTTGGAGGGAGGGGGCAGGAAACTTCCAAAATTTTTTGCTATACTTCTTTTAAAAAGAGGGGTTATCATAGGCAAAATGTGGGTCATTGGGGGGGGAGGGGGTTGAACCTAGAACCCTTCCCCCCCCCCACCCCCTTGGCTGCGTGCCTGGCAAAATTGAAAATTGCCAGTGAACAATCATTTATCATAAATTTGTTTAAGGTATTTAATACTAGTTAATAGTTTAATAGTTAACTTTGTAGATTATATTTTCTTTACAAGATTGTTTTTGTTTTTAATGACAAATTTTCTTTTTTGATTTTAGAGGGTATAATCGACCAATGAGCGTTGACTTCGGCTGTGACGTCGTAATGAACACGGAAGTGGTTGGATCGAACAGGATCTCGGTCCTTTTTGTGAAAATGGCAGACACGGAGAAAATATTGGAATTTATCAATCATTACAAAAGAAAATTGGATCTTGGAGACGGTGATGATAACGAGGTAATTGTACCAATGTTTCACTTTTTTAATTTCCTTTTAAAATAGAATATTAACTGTACCATGTTTGCAACTGTACACTTGTTATGCCCTTATGTAATGTTGCCGTAATGTAAATACGATTTCAATTTTCACTTTAATTTTAGATAATTCGAATATTTAATCAGCTAAAAAAAGTGCGTATGAGTGTGGATTTATTACAGGTAAGATTGATTATTGTCTATTTAACCTCTTTTATATCATCTATCTGAGATCAAGCATTAATTAATAAATGGGAGCATATGTTCAACTCAGGTGAAATATCTCATTATCTTAATGAATTTCTTAGGACAACTTTTCTGGATTTCTCACACATATGTTAAGGGAACTTTCAAATATTATGTAGCACTATTTTGTACTTTTAGATATACAACTCCCCAGCACCAACTGTTTTTATTTATTACGTAAATTTTGAATGTTCTCTTTAAGTGTTATGAATTAATAGTCCTCTTCAAAGCAGTGCATATATAGTGCATTGAATATGGATTTTCTGCTTTCTTTGGAAATGGTACTAATTACAGTTTTAATTACTTTTCTATCAATTTCTATTCATTAAATCAGAATTGCCTTAAAAGAGATAATGGGTGGATTGCTGAAGTCTGGAATAGTGACTTAAGCTGGGAATAAACTTCGAAATTACATTCTATTTTGAAGTTTATTTCCAGCTTAAATCACTTTTCCAGACTTGAGCAGTCCACCCAATATTTATATTAATTGTGCAATATAGTACTGCATGCAAGAATTATTTAACTCTGAAAATGGTTGACAGTTGTAATTGGATCAAACCAGCAGTTTTCAGTGATGCAAGGTACAAAAAATAATTGGCACCAGTTCAATTTCTAAAGGTTATTGTGTATTGGTTTTAGACTACGTGTATATAGGCCTATGTAATATGTCCTTGTGGTCAGTTTTTGGACTTCAAACTAGTTTTCTAGTTTCAGCTGTTATGCTATGCTATGCTATGTAGGTCTTAATAGTGCTGCCAAATAGCAAATCTGAAGCTCAAGTAATTTCTGAATAGATTTTGTGAATATTCCTATTTTATCACAGTAAATTAGTAGGCTATAATGTATTTATTATAATAGTGAAATAGTATAATTTTGTAGTAATGGAGGGGGTGCTATTACTGCAGGGTCAAGCACATTTCGTTTTTAAGAAATGTGGGGTACTTTTCCTCCTTTCAGCAATTCTAAATCAGACTAAAATGCAGCCTTGCAAAATACCGGACTAGCATATTTTTTACATGCGTCGTCTAGGCATGTATTAGGTATTTTTCAACCATGGACTATCATGACTTCACTAATCTTGGACGATTTTTTTACCAATTTCTTTCTTAATTTTAGAGTAATTGATACATTAAATTACGTAATAAAAAATTGTCTGTTCTTGTGATAAAAATTATGCAAGTTACTTATTGTTTTATTATAAAATAAGAGTTGTGACGTCACAATTTAAAAACACATTTATCCCCACCCCCTATATTGTCACAGATCGTCACACTAGCCCTGGCACTCTGCAGTGGGATGAAAAACAGAAAAGGTGGCGAAGAAATTATTTTTCGAATTTTGAAAATAGTGTCAAAGTTGCATTAATTAAATGATCAATCATGTCAAAATTTTTGCGGAAAGGTTTTAATTATATATTCCACATTTTGTCATTAGCTGTTTTCATTTTGCTTGAAAATGTGTGCATTATGAGTCGTGTTGGTTAATACCCCCATCAGTTACGAATAAACAAAAGATAATTTAAAATTGTTTCATCAATAATCCGTTTCAAAAACGCCGATACACCATTACGAAATTCTGGAGATGGTTCTTTGTGTCGCTGGAAGCCGCCACTGCAAAATACAGCAAGTTCAAAGGGTGTCCTCCATTGCAATAGTGACAAAAGTTGGTCATCATTGCAATGTAGGCGCTTCCTGTTGTAATGGTGTATATACGATCATGACGTATCAAGTTGATTCAGAGAAGTAGTTAATAGTCCTATGTCTGCAGTATATTTTCTTTATATTATGTATATTTTGCCTATATCAACCTTTAAACGTACCTATAGTCTGTTCCAAAAAATTTTGGCCCTGTGCCCGCCATCTAGCATTAGTTTTATTTTCATTGATTGCACTTGCCTTCCATGGGGACTTCCATTGGCTCTCGTGACCATAAGGCAAACTTTAAGTTAGGATTTGTCTACTTCTAAGCACCAAACCTACGGGCAATAAGTTAGGATCCCTACAGCTTGCTATTTGTCACACAGATCCATTGAAAGTCCTGTATGGGAACTGCAAACAATGAAAATAAAACGGATGCTTTGTGGCAGGCCTAGGGCCTAGAATTATTGGAACCGACTAGGTCCCTATAGTTTAAATTACGTTTCAAAAATTATTTACTAATTTCATCAGGACCCACAAGTTCCCACTCCGATTTCTTATTTTTACACCTACTTTTCTAAAGACTACTTTGAATATATTAAGGAATCAGCAGCACATATTTCCACCATTTCAAAATTAAGCCATTTTGTTATACTCATATAGATTAAAAACAATTTATCAAGCAATTAAATAGGTTTGCTGGAGATGCCAAATCAGAATTTGACCATCTTTTTTTTCATGTTGTCCCACTGTACACCCTCGGCGCATGTTGTAATTTTTGGAAAACTTCTATAGAAGCTTTAAATATACTCGTGTTATATTTTCAAAAAAATAATAAGTAGCCTACTCAGTAGGCCTATATGAAATCTGAAGTTGCAATTATTGACTTTTCCTTTGCAGGCTACGGGAATTGGAAAGTCTGTTCATGGATTTAGGAAGTGGGATGGGGAAGTAGGCCAAGTTGCGAGAACTATGGTGGCTGAATGGAAGCAAAATGTTAATAACAATGAAAAGAAGCCTAAACATGCTAGCAAATCCTCACATTCTAAAGCAGTTAGTTTAAGTAATGGTAAAAGTAACAATATGGAGGTGTTGTCCTCCAATGGTTCAGACATAACCAAGAAAAAGATCAAGGTGGAAGTAATGATGGAAGATTCAAAAATAGAAAATGGCATTAAAGGAGAACTGGCAGTAAAGAATGGAAATGCCAAGAATTCCAAAATTAATGGAGCTTCAATGCATACTAAGGAGAAGACGTCGTCGGAACTTAGTTCTAATAAGTATTTGAATATTGAAAAGCAGAATGAAAGAAAAGTTATTAAGACGGAAAAAGTAACACGTGAATCAGTGAAAGGAAAGCACCAGTCTAATAGGTCGGGGGATTCAAAATCTTCACGTAGTTCTAGTAAACTAGACAATGAATTGATCAAGAATAAGCCTGTTGTGGCAAACATCATGTTTTTGAGTGCAATGGATGCGCCATCTGTGGTCCCCAAAGTCAGCAAATTAAACTCCAAGGTAACTAACAAATCGGAAACAACAGGGAAGAAACGGACTAAAAAGTTAGCAAAAGGTGCAACGGAGGAAGGCTTCAATGCAACTATGGCTTCATTTGAAGATTGCCTAGGTCTTCCAGATGATTCTAAATCAAGAAAGAAAAGAAAATTAAATACTGTCGTACCTGCTCCAGTAAAATCTGTCGAAAGTAAAGGTCATGCTAGTGGTATAAAAGAAACCAAGCCTGCAGTAAAAGTTTCATTGCCCCCACCTCTGAACTCCGTCACACCTGCTAAATCGTCAGTTCATACAGTAAGTGTATGCTCAGGTTTTTTCAAGTATGTTTCTTATCGATAAGTTATTACAAAACATTTGTAAATGAAATATTCCTGAGTCTAGAAATTTACATAATAAGTGTAACCATTCTTTCGGAAAGTTAAAAAAGTTAAAAAAAACCTTAGTCTGGCTTTGCAATAATACGAACAATGACATTTGTCTAACTTTTCCTGTTTAAAATTTAAAAAAAAATTGCAAACATTCATTTATGCATTAAAGCGTTACAATAGCCAAATAGCAATCTGCTCATATTTTAATTTTTGTAGAATGCAGAAATACTATGTAGTTAAAATTTTGTGAAACGTTTTTTTAAATTTTCTTGCCTAACTCTTACCTAAATTTTTTTAAAAAGATGTAGGGCAGTCGCAAGTACTTCAGCATCTAAAATAGTTAGTTACTTTATTAGTTAATGTTTAATAAGATAAAGTTACTGAGCTTTTACTTATTGCTTGTCAGATTCAGCAAATTTCAACTACAATGAAAAATATTTGTGTTTAACTTACCCTGAACAAGAGTTGGTTGAGAATTACTGTGCATATTTAATTTTTGTTCTATCCAAAACAGAAATCCTCCAATCTTCAAGATATGACTATATCGTCAACGCTACCTGAAATCCAACCCAATTATAAGCCCCTGAGATTCAGCATAATGCCGGATGGCCCTTGTATGAAAACAAAAAAGAGGAGTATGCCTGTTTTCTTATTTTATTTAAATCCACTGTTATGCTAACGTACTCCACTCAGTAAATATATCTCTCCTAAATCGTCCCCAGCTGCAGAAATTGATGATGGTTCGTTCATGAGTTCTCGACACATCAGGACACAAGTTTTTTCTGGTCGGCGCCAATTTTTGACTGAAGTTCCGAGACTTTTTGACGTATGCATGAAAGTTCTGCAAGAAAATATTAATGGTAGTTCGCATTGATTTATTTATTTTTTTGGATTTTGGAAACTTTTATAGACATTAATCAATTAATTGTTATTCCAGATCTAACCTATACTGGTGGAGTACCTTATGATATTCTACAGCCTTTATTCGAAAAATGCACTCCTGTACAACTATACACGCTTGAAGATTGTAATCCGGTATTAATTTTTCACTTGATACTTTATAATGGTTAAAGTTTGCACAGCAAGTTGAATGGACATATCATGAGCAATTTAACACTTGTATTTGTTCGTTTTAGTACCTTTTGGATGACACCGATCAGTTGTGGGAAAAGCATTGTGAAAAGGAATTCAAAAATCGGAAACCGGACGAAATGGAATCTTGGCGGGAATTATATCTCGTTAGTATTTAGGAAATTAAATAGAATGATTTGAAATTTGAGAAGTAGCAGCTAATAGTTTTTCCGAATTTAAGAGACTATACGATGAGCGAGAGGTGAAACTAAAAAGAATAACAGCAAATATTTCTGCCTCCGTTGCTAAAACACTTCCTGGTAAGCACACTCAATTTCCATGCTTTTTTTGTTTTTTTTTACATATAAATATTTTTATTCTTAATTTTTTATGGTTACATTAGTTCGAAAGACAAAGTTGGCCTTCTTAGATTGTGATGCAAAGCCGCCGAGAAACGTGGCTAGAATGCAGATGAAACTCGGGATTATGCCCGAACCCTCTCGTTGTGTGACAAATAAAAGCACTTCTAGTCTAAAGCAACAGTTATTAAAACCTCCGCCGGCGTCCGAAGGTGGTTCTGTGCCACTCGTTTCCGATCCCGGACCCTCTGCAGCGGGAATACCTCAGCAGAAAGGTAAGAATTATCATAGTGGCTCAGTAATAAGATGGTTTTGCCCCCTTCTAACCCCAGTTTTCTTTTATTAGTTGTAAAAAAAGTGGCTCCATTAATGCAGAAGACTCTTAAGCTCATGAAAAACAGGTTCCGGCGGTAAATATCACAATAAGGCGATACCCATATCTTCTTCCCGTGCTTGCCAGGTGGGTTACGTCAGCATTTTTATAAATATTATCGATAAAGAATTTTTATTTTTTAAAGACTTATAATTTAATTAGGATGTTCCAATGTCTTTCAACTTAATCATGCTAAGGGTATCCATCAATTTGACTCATGAAATTTATTTTACTGGCAAATTAACTTTTACGTTGGGCCCCTGGAAATGTTGCTAATTAGGTTTTGCTTAACAATAAGACTGTGTGTGAACTCCGAAGCAAACTATGTAGCGGCACAGTATGATTTTCATCATGTCTTTTTATCTATTTAATTCTTGAAAGCAAAATGCTGGTGCCGTTTATATTAAATGTGATCTAGAAAATTAAGAAGGACCTAATGTGGAATGGCAATGTACATTCAACTTTGGTGTGCCCATAAATTGCTTGTCGTAGCTTTCAAAGTTTTTATTACAGTACATGGTGCACATCGCCCATTTTCCCCAGATAGTGTAAACTGATTGGTGAACTGAATTCATGAGAATACATATTTGCACAACAAAAGCCCTAATCTGCAGCAATATTTGCTACATTATCAACAATCTGTTCATTTTATGAGCTATAAATTTTGCTCACATAAAATGATATTGTATAAGTAAAAGTTTCTAAGTTTCTGTGCACGATAAAACTGTAATTTAAGGTAAAAAGTTAAATAAATTATGAATCAAATTCATCAATACCAAGAAAAGCACTTCAATTACATGTATTGGTTATTAAACTGCTCCACGACTAAGCATTTTATCAAAAATAATTTGAACAAGAAACTTCCTGTTCATGGAATATTAGGGGATTGTCCAAAAATTAAAAGTCTGGCATAACACAGCAGTTTGATTACTTTTGGAATATTGTGCACCAGTAGAGCTAAAACATAATAGTACCTTGAAATTAGTCAAATGTTTGGGGTGTCCTTTGGGCTAATTTTTTTGAAGTTGGCCAATTTTTAAGTTTTTAAAATTGCTAAATGTGCCATTTATTCAAAATTAGTTTCCAGTTTTAAAGTGATTTCATAATTTTGTTTAATATCGTTTTTGGAAATAATTGCTATATTTATGTACCCCATTGTAGGCACCGAGTTAAATTGAATAGTTTGTTACAAAAACAGCCCTTTTTAATCTGCATATTGACCAAATGCAACACATTTAAGAGTTAATAATTTATTTGTAAATACACATGGTCGTACATAAATTCCTTTATTAGATATGCAAAAATCAACGTTAGGTTAGGAAGACTGCAATCTATTTTGCACTTTCCTCACCTCATGCAAACAATAACTGATTCTACATTTTGGACACTACATTCGAACAGACAGTTGATATGCAGTTTGTAAAAGAATTTTCAAACCAGGCATAAATCCACTAATTTCCGAAAAGGTTCCAGTTGTAACTAGTTGCGAGTGAATATTTAAAGCAGATGCATAATCCCCTTGTTGCACGACTTGCACAATCTGATGGAGGCCAAGGATGGTGTTCGCTGATAGCTAATTAAAAAAAATAGTATAAAAGTAATGTATTTAATTTATGTCATAATTTGCCTCAACTTAAACAGTGTAAAGCACTTGCCTCATTTTCTCTCAACTTTTCATAAAGAACTTCAAGTTTTCTCGAAACTTCATCGAGTTTCCTTTTTATTTGCTGAAAACAGATTTGCTTATGTCACATTTTTGCAGGATTAGCTAGACAGTGAATTCACTAGTGACATGTCCATTACCATGTTGTTATTGTGGTCCAAGCATTTATTTTTTAAGTCCTCAAATACATCATTCAAGATTTGGTGCTCTGGCGGGATGATCTTTGCCTGTTTTGACTGAATGAGTTTTGGAGACGGCTAAATGAAATCCATCACATTACTGTTACTCTTCTTACAAAATGTAACTAGCAGGTAATCAATTATTGATTCTATGACTTATTTTTCATAATGATTAAGAGTTGTAATAATGTGCTCACAGATGCTGCTGCTTCGGCAGGTTGCCGCTGTTGGATGTTAGCATACATTTCAGAATGGTGGGGTTGAGGTTCACTTGGAGTTGAATATGGGTGGGGGTTGGGGTTGCCGTAGTAGTTGACTTCTGGCTCGGGACCTCCATACAGGGGATGGGTGATTGGGGCAGGTGTATCAAATTCCTGTTTAACCTAGGGCACAACATAAACAAGTTAAAACTACCGAGCAAATAAAAATGTTGCAAATGCCAAAAATTGCTTACTTTATGTTGTGGCTGATCAAGTTGTGGTGGATCATTCCAGCCAGGTTTAAAGTTGGCTTGGTACGTGGGCATTAAATTGGGTGCCCCTGGGGCAGCATTTGAATCTACGAATAATTTTCCTTGCATTAATTTTTTTGCTAACAGATATATGCTGCTCAAGCAATGGCTAACTCACCAGGTTGATAAGGAAAAGGAGGCTGAATGTACTGCATAGGAGGCTCACCGTAAGATGGATAATTTGATGCTTGATGACTGCTTGGTGGCTGCATTGAATAATTTGGTCTGCAACATAAAAAGGTATAGCATTTTATTCATTGTTTGAATTGGGAATTTATTCGAATGTAGAATTAAGGCTTGATTACGTCTGATCAATGTTAGGTTGTGGGTAGGGGGATCCATAATTAGGCACCTGACCATGCATCGATGAATCTGGAACGTAGGCTGGGTACTTATGAGATAAATGACCAGGTCCTGGAAGGGTTAAATTTGAGTGATGTAAAGAAGTGCTTAAATTAACTTAAATTATATTTTGACAAATTTCTAAATAAATACCTTTGGGAAGTGCTGGATTGGAGGGAACTATTGGAGCTGGTATTGCAGGTGTAAAATTGGATGGAGTGAGCACATCGCCCCAACTTGCAGACCTGCTATTCCTCTGATTCGTTAACAATGGTTGTTGGACTGAATTATAAGGCTAAAATTTGACACCATCATTAGTAATAGCGTAAATAAGTATTTCAAAAAATCCAATTTAATTACATTGATCTGTGGTTGTAAAGGCTGTTGTTGATAAGGAATTTGGGGCTTGGGGTTCACAATCCCCTTAGCAGAATCCCTGCGATAATTCACAGTTGCTGGTTTTATCCCGATACCCAGGGCTCCATTCAGCCTTTGACACAAATCTTTAACATCATCCTATTATTACAAAATAATATCAATTTACTCTTTTAAGTTTTACTAATACAATGCAGCTAGGTTTTATTTTTACCCCTTCTTCTGACAAAGACTGCAAGTGCAAGAGGGCTGTAGATAGCTTTCCTTGGGCAGCCAGAAAATTGGAATAATGGCACAATTTGGCCGATAAGTCTGGGTGGCTGTTTTGAGTGGCCATATTTTTGACTTGCCTCAATACTGTCACTTGCTCGATGATCTCCTAAATACAGTCTAATTGAGCCCAATTGATCATATAAAATAGCAGCTTTATTCGAAACAGTAGGTACCTGTAATGTTGTAGGTTCACAACTATTGGATGTCATTTTGGACCAACATTCCACAAGCTTGGGGATGTTTCCAGCACAAATGTAACAAAGAGCCGCATGTAGATTTGCATCTTTTTTAGCCTCTTGCTCCAGTCGGTGACCCAGCACCTCTGTAATAAGGTCAAAAAATAATCTTTCATTTAAAAGTTCATTTTCCTGAACAAAATGGAAATAAGTACACACGCATATTCCTGCAAAGCAAATTAGTTGCCAAGAAAAAGCAATAGCATGTCGTAAGAAAATTTTTTTCCCTTTATTTTCATGATAAATGCATCTACACGAATCAAAATGTTTACCACATAACGATGAGAATTCTTCAGCACTAGAATATGTTAAAGCCCCGGCAAGTGCTTCCTTCCAAGAGTCCAAACTGCAAGTCTTTACTAGTTGATCCCAATGACCCATGACAATTGCAGACACCAACTATACTCATTAGAAAATTAAAAGTTAACCTCAAATTGATTCAAGCATTAGTGACATTATCAACTCTTACCCTGGTTAAATTACTGTTGGCATTCTTTTGAAAATAGGCCTCTTGTGCTCGTTGTAAAAGTTCACTCCCCCCAACAATTCCAAGCAGTATGGCATTGACAATGAGATCATTCTGAATACAAAGGTTGACTGCAGATTCCAGCTTGCCACTCAAAAGCAGGCGAGCCACAGAACCTTCTGTGTCTTAATTATTTCAAATGCATAGCAAATTAATTGTTTTATTTCCACGTAATTGCAGGTAATTTCGTTTTCTATGTACCTTCATCATTCGGAATAAGAAAGGGTGCATCCAGACTCCAATTGCTGCTTTCAGATTTTGCTATAGCATCGAATGCTGCAGATTCCGGCTATAAATTACAACAAAATGTAAATTTTCCTCATAACACGTAACAGAACATACCGATGGAAGTGTGAAATACCGTTGTGAATTCATCATTTCTCATAGAAGCTCCGTTAGTATTTTGATTGGAAGTCATAGGATCTACAACTTCGTGACCCAACAATGACAGGAAAGCTGATTTGGGATCCGCATCGAAATTAGCCTAAGTGAGCAGATAACAGCAATTTTACTTGACTAAACCTTAACAGTAAAGAAACTGGGAGAAAAAACTTACCCGTAAGAAACTCCACATTTCTCGAGCCGATTGAGATGTACTGTTGGCAACTTTTAGTTCACAGAATTCGGCGAAATTCCTATTTTTGAGGACTTTCTCTAATTGTGTGGCTTGATGAACAATCTGTGGTTCAGTAATAACTTGACTGATATGGACCACTGGCGACGCGATGGTGCTTGGTGCATTGTTCGTCACTTGCGGCACATACTCGAAAGTCACCAACTTTCCACCAAACTGAAATACATTTCAAAAAGTGGAAATTCACTTATTGTATTCACAGAATTGCTTCTTTGACAGATAATACAAAGCTTAAATTGCCCCAAAAGAGCCACCAATGGGTCGTCTCAACCACTTCGGCGGCCTCTTCAGTATTACGGGCTGCTCAGAATGAGTTGTTGGTGCGGCTACGTTGTGAGGCTGATAATTATAATTGGCACCCATAAAAGCTTCGGCTACCTAGAAAATGAAAATAACTTTCTACAAGATATTCGAGAAGAAAACAATAACCTTCATTTCTTTTGAACTGACCTTTGAACTTGGTTGGACCTGCTGCTGTGCACCCATCAAGGAGTAAATACTGACGTGGCCATCGAATGAGCAGCTGGAGATCAGACCGGGATTCCGTGGACACCACGCCACGTCAAAACACCACTGGCTACTCGTTGGGATTTCACAAACCACCTGGAAAAGACCCAGGTATGTAAAACACAAGACACCTTAATTTTTTATCCAAATTTGACACTTGCCTCGCCACCGATATCATTGCTATTTGGATTCCAGCAGAGAATGCGGCTATCCTTGCCACAGCTGAGCAACAAATCCGAATCTCGAGGACACCAGGCCAGAGATAATACCCCACTGGAAAGTCACAAATGTGCAAATATTAAACCGTGGAGAGCAGAGTCTCGACTTAGGCATTTAAGGAATCCAACCGCTGATGATTCTCCATGGTTTTCAGAGGCGATGTTGCGAAGCGGAGATCCCACAACTGAATAAATGGGGTCTGATCATCTTCAGAGGCAAGGCACATCTGAGTAGCAACTTCAGGATGCCACGCCACCACATTACAGCGCATCTGTATAAAAAAAAACCTGTTCAGTAAATATGCATTTTCAATTAAAAAAAAGATGGAAATGTTTTACTAAAAATCTTTACCCTAGATGTACTACCGCTGACTTTAATGATGGGCTCATTTTTTCTTAGATCCCAAACAACACAACGCGTAGCAAAAGTGGAAGCCAATATGTGCTGAACTTGACAATTCCAAGCAATACACGTGACATCATCGGCAGGTTGAGATTTGGCCCCTGGTGTCATTGGCACATTAGGATTATTCAAGTCCCAGATAAAAATTTCAGAATCACTGGCTCCCGACGCCAAAAGGTTAGCCTTTAAAACAACAGCATGTTTTTAAATAAAGAATCGTCAAGATTAATTTTTATTATTATTAGATATGCTAGCATGTACTCACCTGGAAAGGATTGAAATCTAAAGCACGGACTTGGCCAGTATGTTTATCTCTTTGAAAGGTAAGAGCATCCCCATCACCTAAAATAATTTTATTTGGGTCGTATACGAAAATGTGTCCGTCGTCACAGCCGGCAACCACTACGCCATTTTTTGCCTCATTATTCAAGCCTAATCCACCCCAAGCCAATT
This sequence comes from Proteroiulus fuscus, assembly GCA_034700285.1. Lineage (NCBI taxonomy): Eukaryota > Metazoa > Arthropoda > Diplopoda > Julida > Blaniulidae > Proteroiulus > Proteroiulus fuscus. The sequence continues at coordinate 28,212 of JAQIXP010000061.1, read as the reverse complement.
TATGAAACCTGTAAAATGCCATATATGAAGGAAATTATGTAAAAGGTGTAGTTTTCTGCCCAAAAACTTGCCTGTTATCTGTTGTTAAGCTTCCCTTGCAAACCATGTCCAAGCCCGGCTCTTGCAAATTCAGTTCATATATTTCAAGAGCAGACTTAGTGCTAGAGAAGAAATATGCAGCACATGAAATTAGTATTGTAGTAGGCTATTAAGAGCAATCTCAAAGCCTAAATTCGACAGAATACTAATGAAAATTAAATAAAACAAAAGGAAGCAAATTAATTTTTTTTTAAAACTACCGGTACACATTTACCTGAATGTGGCATCCAGTTGCTGAGCAGCTGTTCCCATTGCCAAGTAAATTGGGTATTGGCTTGCTGGGGACCAAGCCACATTTGCTGTTCTATCCACCTCTTTAATCTTCATTTTTTCTCCTTCTTATTGTATAAAGTATTCAAACTTATAAATGTTTTATCTGAAATGACAGGATGTAAAGCTAATCAAACATAAAGGTGATGCGCAATTTGGCGTAATTTTAAATTGATAAAACTAAGTGCAGTGACCCAAACCCGAGTTACCCAGTGTTATATAAGTTAATTTTGAGATAATATCCGGCAAAAATTATTTGAAATAGCATTTGTTTAGTTTTATAGATAAAATGCATCACTTTGCATGGTTACAAGTTATAACATTCCTGTTAATTTAAGGCAATAATTGATAGTATGGTCCTTAATTAAATATCGTGGAAATTGACGCAAATCATCACCGAATGAATTGATTTTGACACGAAAGGTAACAAAGTTGGCAGGCCATCCCACAGCCAGATGTTAGATGAAACTTGACAGTACCAACCGGCCTGTATGTATAGATCTAGCTGACAGCACAATATAAAACCATTATAAGGAAACGTGCAACTCTGGATTATTGTTTCTCAGTCAAGCTCTTCAGTAACCTTCAGGTTAAATAGCAATTAATGGGGGAAAAGTAAATTAAACAAAATGTACCCACCAGACTACATGCAGCGTCAAACGTGGCAGGTTGCAGACGGCTGAACTACGGTGCCTCATAGGGACAAGTCCCAAACCACGGTGCCAAAACAGAAACACCGAAATAACTTCAAACGGAAAATTATAAATTATTCAAATTATAGGCTCGACCAAACCTCTAACTAACATCAAATTAGGATTTTAAGTTTTAATTTATAAAATAATTGGTGTTTTTTTATCTTATTTCATTGTAAATCACGCAAGATGGCGCTAGGTATGTGTTGCCCAGTGTAGGAGGATAAGATGGCCGCCCACTGTGAACTTGATGTAAAAGAAGAAGTTGAAAGACTTTTAGAAAATGGCAGTCAACTATGCGAAACTCCTGGATGTAAAAATACAGCCAAGTTAAAGTGTCCAACATGCATCAAACTGGAAATTAAGGGTTCCTATTTCTGCACTCAGGTATACAATATGAAGTTGATATTGCATCATGCGTGCTTCATGATTACATGTGCCGATTTCTTAAAAGTATTATTTCTTCCTTCAGGCTTGTTTTCGTGGCTATTGGGGGCAACATAAACTAATTCATAAACTTTCAAACAGGAAGCAAGGTACTGCAAATATTAATCAAAATCTAAAAACAGTATATATATACTGTGCATCAATCCCTACCCTGTGTGGACGAATATGTCCCGTCTACCCATCCCCCCCCCCCGCCTCCCCCAATAATGTGGTACTATACAAGTCACTTTCCCCCTCGGAACTACGGGCTAGCGAAGCGCTATGAGCTTCGAACCAACGATGTGTCTCTTTTCCCCAAAAACATGGGGGCCACCGTAATGTTGTAGTAAAAAAGGTTCGTGGGGAAAAGTGTGTTGGATAGTGCCAACAATGTAAAGCCTGAGTCCCACCAGCTGCTACGCACTTCCAAGCAGCAACTGCTACTGCGACGCACCGGCCTCACCAAGACTTTGCACAGCCTCTCTAGCAGCGTTGCACCCAGTGCATGGCAGTTGATGCGTAGCAGTAAAATCGACAGATGCCACACCAACTGCAAGCAGTGGGAAGCAGCGTCTGCTACGCAGCTAAAAACAGACACGATTGAAAGTTCAATTTGGTGCTGCATCAAATTGGTGCATTTGGTACATTTTGGTGGGACTTGATGGTGGCAGGAATTGCCAAGCTGCTGCTGCACAGCAGCCAGTGGGACTCAGGCTTTACACGTACCATTGGATCATTCAAGTATTACATAACAAAGTTGGGGAGGGTGATTCAAAATATTTGTGACATCACTCTTTCAAACTGCAAACCACCCCTCAAAGTCTCTCCAAGCTACACAAGCAAACTATTTCAACAAAATTCACATGTCATGACATGTGGTAGGATGAGAGCATTTGTGATAAGCCATTGCATGTGAACTTGCTTTTTAGCATTGTTGGACGTGGTTTCCTAATTCTAAGTAGACATGGTTAATGCACGCTGAGCAGTTAACGAATTGGGCAATTAATGACGTGGGTTTAGCTGTTTCACAGGCGGGATATGACAGATGAAAAATGTGGAAAAAAATGGCAAGCTTGGTTAAGAATGAGAAAATTTTCAAAGATTTTACAAAATTCTAAATAAGTAAGGGAAATTTCAAAGGCAAAATATAGGTCTGTATAACTGGCAATAATTTCCGCAGAAAATGCTTTTCAAAATTAAGGTGATGAATTTCTGCCAAAAAATTGAAATGCACGAATAGCAGAAATCGACATGAAACATATTGTTAGTTTACACCATAACATGGATGTGAAATTTTGTGCAAAAATCCCTCACCTTAATTTTTGAAGTAATTTATGCATATGATGGGGCTATACTTTTAGTACATAATGTCTGGAGGATGGGGGGGGGGATTTCGTTAACACCGTGTCAATTTGTTAAATGGGGTGGAGGGTGGGTCTGACCATCATGTGACAGTTACGCTTGTGTTTCCAGTCAGATGCTGTTCCATGGGGGTGGGGAGGAGAGGGGAGGGGTGGGCGAGCAAGGCGATCGCCTCCCCCAAATGCCACCAAGTATTCTTTAACACTCTTAAGACTTAGTTCCAGCCCCTCGTTATGTATCTGACACTCGCCTACCTCAATTTACCTCCCCCCCCCCAAACCACTTCCGACCCGATCATACGAGTTGTAGTTCCCCAAAACCTTGCGCATGTTTCCAGTAACAAACATGACGTTGTCGACCCTACAAAACCTCGTAACTCCAAATACATGTTTGTTCAGGAAACTCATTTAAAACTTAAAAAAATAAATATGATGAACGCATTGCGAGGTGTTAATAAAGGGCGTTGCCTACGTAATTGAGTTACGGGTTTTAATGTAACGTAAATTATCGTCTCTGCCATCCAGCGACACTCGTATCTCAAAGCCATGAAAATTGGGGATACGAGGTTTTGTAGTGTCGATGACGACGATAACCTTGCAGACACCCGATACTTATAATATGCTCAATGTTAATGTACGTGTGACATAGGGGGAGGGGGTTTAAAGTTTTTTGTGACAAGCTTGCAACAAAGGGGAGGGTGTCTACAAAATGCAGATTTTTGCATTATGCCTACGTACTAAAAGCTAGTATAGCCCCAAATAGTTTAATATTTATGTTCTGTAAATTCAGTTTCTATAAAAAGTGGTCTATCCTTGTATAAATCTGTAGAACTTGCATGTTTATTTTTATTGCAAACATTCATCACCTTCTGCAAAAACCTTCTGCAAAAATTCATTATCCAAATTCTGGAAAGAACTACTGCAGTTGTACAACTTCTGATAATAACAACAGGGGTGAACTAAAATCAAGTCTCCATGGCGCCTTCACTCATCCTTTATCCCCCCCCCCCCCCACCTTTGTTGGCACCCTGGGCCGTCGCCCTCCTGGCCCCGGACTAGTAGAGCTCTGTTAGTGTTTCTTACGAAGGGAAGAGAGCCTAAAAATCCTGTGTAGGTCTCACTGTATTGTGCTATAGTGTGGGGGTCTAAAATTAGGAAAAAAGTGGGGACTTTATATTTGAATGATCCCATAGTCATAGTTCATGACCCCAATTTTCCCAGAGTAATGTTTCACTTTGCACCCCAACCTACCCTCATATATGTAGGTCAACTGCGTGCCAGTTTAGTTTGGCTTTAAAAACTTGGTATATTTATTTAATAAGATTCTGATCCATACATTGTATATATATATAATCATATTTAGGAGATTGCCACATCCAAAATGATGCAACGTTCAATCCGTGGCCAAACTATAATTTTTCTGGAAAACTTCGTCCATTTCCTGTGGTATGTCTTCCATTATCTAGTGCCATAATTTAAAATACCGGTATTCCTTATTAGTTAACTAACGATTCAGTTGTGAAAAGCACTAGCTGATCATTTAGGAAATTATGCATGTAAATAGATTTACTCTAAAATTAGTTTTTAGTATTTGAAATCACATTGAATAATGTACATTATTTTGTTGAATGGTGCACTTGTAGCAATCATGTTTTTAAGCATGTCTTGCTGGCTTGCTGGGGTTTTTTTAAATTGTTTTGAATGAATTTCCACTATAGACTCTGAAACGTCTTGTTCCTGACTATATTGCAAGACCGGATTATGCTGATCATCCAGAAGGCTATCCTGCCGGGGAACAGGCTCTTCGTGGTTCAACCTCTATTAAAGTTCTGGAGGATGAGGAAATCGAGGCTATGCGCGTTGTTGGAAGAGTAAATTCATGATGCAGTATGTTTTGTAGATAATTATTAGTTTATTCGACTCATATCAATTGCACTTCACTACATTAGTTAGGGCGAGAAGTCCTTGATGTTGCTATGAAGGCAATGGCTATCGGCGTGACAACGGATGAGCTTGACCAGTTGGTCCATGAGGTTATTATGGCATTTACGATAGTCATAAATACAAAATATTTTTTTTTTATAGTCAATAAAAGTGAAACTGATTTTTTTTTCCATCGTGCTTACAGGCTTCGGTCGACCGTGAATGTTACCCTTCACCTTTAAACTATTATTGCTTTCCAAAATCTTGTTGCACGTAAGTTTTATTTGTTTCATTTTATCTGTTATAAATTTCGACCTCAGTATTATTTTTCTGAATTAATTTTGTTAATATGCAATGATCAATTCCCTTTAACTAAAAGATAATAATAATTGGAATATTAGATCCATTAATGAAGTCATCTGTCATGGTATACCTGACCAACGACCATTACAGGATGGGGACATTTGTAATGGTAAATTATATCTATATCAAGTATTTGAACTGGTTTTCAATGGATTAGCAAGAAAAACGTGATTTATGCCAAGTTTTTATCTTCACTTTGTGCTTAAAGTTGATGTGACAGTGTATCATAGAGATGCTCATGGTGATTTGAATGAAACTGGATTAGTTGGCTCGGTTGATGAAATGGGAAGAAAATTAGTCAGCGTGGCTTATGAATGTCTGCACAAAGCCTCAGAAATAGGTAAGAGGCCAACCACTTGTTAAATTCTGATTGGATGTCTTCAATGAATACTCAAAATTACTTTCCATATTTTTTTTTGATTTAGTTAAGCCAGGCACCAAATACCGGGATGTGGGCAGTATTATTCAAAAGCATGCTCAGGCTAATGGATTTTCTGTTGTGAGAAGTTATTGCGGCCATGGAATACATCAATTGTTCCATACTGCTCCCAGTGTTCCCCATTATGCAAGTAAGCAAGTTATTTACAAAATATTAATTGACTTAATTTTGTTTGGACTTGTCAATCAAGCACTGATTCATTTTGTTATTCTGCAGAGAATAAAGCTGTAGGAATAATGAAACCAGGTATTACATATAATTTAAGTAACAAACAGATTGCAATGTTTTTTATTTTTGTTATCATCATTACATTTAATTTCTAACCCTTGTAGGAAATACGTTTACAATAGAGCCGATGATATCCGAAGGTAAAACTGCACTAAGACCCATTCTACGTAAAGCCAGTGTTAGCCGTGATTTATCTGACCAATTAGTTGTTTATTATAGGTACGTGGCGAGACGAGATATGGCCGGACAACTGGACTGCCGTTACCAAGGATGGGAAACGTTCTGCCCAGTTTGAACATACGTTTTTAGTGACCGAGACTGGGTGTGAAGTGTTAACGCAAAGGAGGGAAAAGAATGGGCAGCCATTTTTTATGGATTAAAACAATTTTTTTTTTCTCTTCTAATTTGTATTTTTCGTATTTTTGGAAGCCTATAAATTCACACATTTTATTCTTTGAATCTTGGCACAAAAAGTGAGCTAAAAAAAAGTCTTAATCCAAGGTGTTCAAGCGTGGACGGGGACGTGCTCCAAACATTTCGGTGCCATCATTCCCACGGACGCTCATCGCCAATGCTTGGATGCTGGCTGCCATCCACTTGGGATCGTCCATTTTTCCACGTTCTATGCCCTAATTGGTGAGTATAAACATTCAGTGAGTAAAACCTGTCAGTATTGATTGGGATGTAATTAGTTTTGGAGAGCAGTTGTATGCTTACACCCAAGATATCGTGTTCCTGCGTGTGAACGGGAGCCTGCCAAACACCAGGCATGGAAATTGGCAACGATGTGGCATACATCTTGAAGGAATCTGATTGTGTTGCAAAAGCTTCGTCATCAGAAACCTTGTCTTCAGCTTCACTGCTATCATCCTGTGCCATGTCAGTGCCTTCGATTTGCTCGGGTTCTTCCTCATCCATGACAAAAACTTAAAGAAGTTATGCAAGAATGAAGCAATTAGTCTTCTAATGGTCATGAAATGGAAGGAAGCATATTAAACACTCACTTGTATCATCGCTGGGCACATTCAATATTGATACTGGAGAACTCTTCGTTGGACTGAGGTGAAGAGTCTTCCTTGGTGAAATTGCAACATTGAGCTTCCAAAGAAAAGAGAAAAGTAAGATGTGGAATCAATATGGGTAAGAGCAGCTTTTTATTTAAATACCGTTTCATTTCTTTCTGTAGACTGTTCATTGACATGCTGACTGTTACCTACTGATTCTTCTTTATAGTGGTTTATAAGTACCCTATAATGCAATATGAAATTAACAAGTTTGTACAGGGTTCTCCAAAATACAGCAGTCATTTAATTGGAAGTTAACAGAGTGGTCGGACAATTGGAATTTAGCTGCATAAACCTTTATTTAGATTTAGAGAGTATATAGCCCTCAGTTAGAATAAGTTTACAAGATTAAAGAAATTATGGACTTGGCATGATATTTTCAGATTGATTCAAATTTATAAGAATAATTTTTGAATTGTATGAGATTTACAAAAGATTATTTGCCATGGATTTTATAGAGGATTGTTCGACCCCTGGCAGTGAACTCACTGTGCTAGCATATTTTGCTCGCTCTGTGTTTGGATTTGTAGCTCGTTGAACAGGGACATTTGCTCATTTTCAAATTTCCTAAAACAATTTAAATAACATTAAATCAAAGGTATTTAAGGGAGAATAAAAATAGTTTTTAAAGAAAAATAAGGGATGAAACTAATGGCATTCGTAACATTTTATATGCCACGGAAATAAATCCATACCTAATCCTTTCCAAAACAAACTCGTTTTCTGCATTGAGACATTTTATTGTTTGAGCCTTTAGCTCTTCCAGTTGATTGTGGAGTCGGTCACGGGGTAAAGGCGGTAATTTTGATAGTGACTGATCTACAATTAAAATATTTAAATTAAGGACTATGACAAATTTAATTACTCTTTCCATAAGGTACTTGCCAGGTGAAGGTGGCCGAATGAGCAACTTGTATATTTGGGAAAAGCTCTTGCTACTCTGTAACAAACTAGCCTCCTGCAAATCCTGCTAAGAAGAAAATAAAATTAAACCCATATTCCTAGATAAAATAGCCTGCATTAAACTGTGAACACTACCTCCATTGCATTGGATACAAAAATTTTGTCGAACTTATCATCATCATTATTGGAAAAGGCATGCGTGTCCATGTTACAATTCAAACATGAATTGATTCTCCAATGGTTCAGCTTGCGTTCGTAAGACAAACATTGCATTTTCTGAAGTATTGAATGGTCAGCTGAGATATTTTTGCACGAAAGGATAAATTTCACTTTACACAATCTTATTATACCTTATCTATTTCAGCTCCGTTGGGAGCCGAAACTAGGAGAACATTGGAGAAGAAAGGGTCAGAATTCGTCACATTGCTGTTACCATTTTCAAGTGAGTTCAAAATGTTGCCTTCATTAACGTGAATTCGTATGTTAAGGCATTTGCAATAGAAATCCAGGGCCATAAGAACAGTAAGCTGGAAATTAAATGAACAATACTTGTACAATTACTTGTCAGTAATTAGCTGCAGTATCATGTATATCACCAAAGAATTTATATTTAATATGACATAGCCTACCCAAGTAAATAGCTTAAACATTAAAAAGTATCCATGCAAAAGAAAATTTTTTAATTAGTATAGGCCTACATATGTTATATGGTTTGCATATTGTGACTTTTAGTTGTCCAATGCACATGAATTGGGGAAACAAATACCTTGTCGTAAATAGTCAAAGTCACTAAGTACTTCAGCTTGATTAGGGGAGGTTTATTAGATGTTACTACTTTAATTTATAATATATATATTTGCAAACAAATTTATATTTTGGACTATACTTAGTTTGCCCTTGGACGAAGTTTATGCCCATGGGCTGAGAGCTAACTGTAGTCACCTCATCTCTATAATTTAGTATACCATGAAAATATACATAACCGTAACTTTTCTGTAATACCTCCAGCATTTAACTGATATTATTACATTTTTTCAATTTTGATATCATATATTACTCCGTCTTTCTCACGTTTTTAGCTCTGCATATGAACACCAGATGATCTGGCCGCCATATTGGGACTCCTTACTCCACGGTGTAAAAAAGATTGTGAGGGGGAAAAAACCAGAGAATGGTAGAAAATAATGGGTTTTTGTTTTGCATTTTTATTTGCCATAGATTCTGTGTGATCCCAAACGCGGTATGTTTGTTCAAAGTTTAGTGCAAACAAATGCAAATGAGCAAATTAGACCTTTAATTTTCTATAGCTGACCATGAACATTCGTGGTGATTATCGGATGCATTAGCCAGCTATGGAATTGAATGGACACCTGGTCGAAAGTTTAACAATGCTGGATATTACAACTGATAATAATAAAATTTGTCCATATGAATGGTTTGGTGAGTGGCTCCCTCGCGTCGCCGAGTGCCCAAGTTTGCATTTCTGAATTTTTTTAGCAGCTGATAATAAGTAAAGTAATACTTTAATAATAAGTGCTGTGGTGGTTATGTACACGCGTTCCAGTATTTCCTGATAATTTATGCAATTTTCTCAATTCAACGATGGCTTTACGTGAATTATTTCATTTATTACTTGCTGCTACATTTTTCTTTGCGATATTTTACGATGTGTATATGGTAAAATTCCCCGATGTACTGAAAGTAAGGCATGATGGCTCAGGAGGACGCTTCAAATACCTCACTTTCTGGAATTTGGTAATTATTTAATTTCTATAAGATTAAAATATGAATAATAATGAACCAGAATGCAAGTGCAAGCAAGGAAATTGAAGTGGTATTAGCCTAGACAAGGTTTTAGGCAGAACAACGCCAGAAACCTTGGACTTTGTCCATTGAAGCTAGGACGAGCCAAGGAGGTGGGACGTACAAAACACACAAAAGTGCGCCAAAGACCGACATAATTATATTATACTTTTTTCTTTAACTACAAAACCTTGAACTTCTTTTTTTCTGCAAGTAACCATTAAATTATTAATGGTGATAATGTCACGCATACTTTTGTGTAATTTGTCTCCCGAGGGGGGGGGAGAAACATATATTGCCAGACCATACCTAATTCGTGTAAAGAGCAAACCAATAAGTAACTGTGAAAACACTACCAATTACCTGGGGGCTACCCCCTGGGACCCCCTCTCTGGGGGGCTCCGCCTTATAGAACACTCCCCCCCCCCCCTTTCCTCCCGAAGCCTAACCTGACCTAACCAGACTAGCCTAGCATAACTTATCTGTTTGCTCCATACTCGAAATCAGGTAGGCCTATGTTCTGGCAATATGCCCCCGGGGGTCAATTCAACTCAACTTAGTACTCTACGATGAACATTATCATGATGCCATTTGGTGGGGATGGGGGGGGGGGGAGGAAGGAGTATATCTAACAATCAGGAAAATCGATACTTCTACTTCGTACAGCTGTGAGTTAAACATCATTGTTAAATTGAATTCCTGACAATTTTGAACTACTTTTAGGAAGATTACCGTATTCCAGTGCTGTAGCCTATATAACGTAACCAATAAAATAAGTATCTGTTCTAGCACCACCCCCCGCCCTTCCCCTCTCATACTTCTTAACCCCAAACAGATTTATCTTGTAGAGGATATAGCTTATTGAAGATTTAGAAATTCTTTATTTGAAATAAAAATGTTAAATTTCTTTTCTTTTTTTCTCTCTTCGTTTTAACAGATACTACAAGCCATATTTTTTTCTGCATCATTCATCAATGACATTGTTGGGACACGTGAAAAAGATGCAAAAAAACGAGCAAGTCTTCAACGTATTTTGGATACAGTCTTTGCAAGTCTTGGATTTCCTGCAGCAATAGTTGAGTACAAATTTAAAAAATTTCATGTGTTTGTTATTCGTTAGTCTGGTGCATTTATGCAATCAACAATTTTTTTTCAGTTCGTGTTTACATCATTTTGGACACTTTTTTTAATAAATCGTGAATTAGTTTTTCCACTTATGTTTGATGCATTTTTTCCTCCCTGGCTTAATCATGTGTTGGTAAGCATTTTTTTTTTTTCGAATTGATGTTGAAATGTCTTTCACTTGATCTTATTTTTACCGTACATTTTTCTAGCATACATTGATATTTCCTGCAGTTGTAATTGAAATGCTTACCGTCTACCACCATTATCCGCAACGTAAAACAAGCTTGTCTCTTTTAAGCTTTTTTACAATCCTCTATTTAATATGGTAATTGTTTTGAAATATTTTTGTGTGCAATTTCAGTGATATTCAAACACTGAACATTCTTTTTGTTTCTCATTGTCGTTGTATAGCACATTTGTAATTGCTTACGTATATCAGTTCTGGACTTACCCAGTTTTGGAGGTACTGAACATTTGGCAACGAACCCTATTCATCGTCGTCTGCACTGCAGTTGTTTCCAGCTTTTATTTTATCGGTGAATTCGTACACAAAATGAAGTGGGGTAAGCTTGTTTTCTAGTATTTAAATTCTATTATGATTGCCATGGGCCATTAACATTCAGGGTTCCCACCAACCTGGAAAACACAGGAACTTGAATTTGATATTAAAACTCAGGGAATTTAGGCAAAAATTCCTAAAGTATGGAAAACTCATGGAATTTCTTGCAATTTCCATGATGACAACTTCTTCCAAAAACTTGTTGATAATCCCTAAAGCAATATTTTTTTTGAGTGAGAAGCATTTGATAAATAAAGATCACATTTCATAGTAGCGAGTATCCTATTTGATAACATGGTTCATTCGCTACTTCTGAATTAAGCCATAAGTACTCTGGAAAATTGCATTTCATTGTCTGGAAAACCTGGAAACCTCAGGGAAAATGATGTTCCATTTTTGGTGGGAACCCTGTCATTGGTACTGCGCTTAAAACTGCAAAAATATGTAATTACTCGTAAATGAGACCTGTTTCATTAAATCTACAAGCATCATGCATTTCCCCACATAATCCCTATTACCCCAATCGCCTATCAATTTTTTTTGCCATGTATATTTTTTTTTAATTCAGAATGTTTTATGTAACTTTGGGGCACGTTTTTTAAACTTACTACTAGCATCCATAAAATTTTATTTTTTAATTTGGGCACCGGGTCTTAATTTTAAGTAAAAATGAAAAATAGTCCTAGTTAATAAAGAAAAGAAATGCATTATATACCTGCACGGATTTGTTAACCAATATTCTTTTTATTAATTTAATTCTTTTGCATTAATTTAAAGGTATGCCAATTTCTGGAAGCAAACAAAACAAGATGAAGAAGAAGAAATCTACTTAATAGTTATAGTAAGGAGACTATATGTGTGTAGTCAAAAATGAATGAATTACGTTGTAAGAAATTGTAAGTCATTCCAAACAGGGATAGCATTAGTTAAGAAGTGTTTCGATTTGGCAGGGAGAATTTTTTTTTCTTGGCTACTATTAATTTAAGGGATCTCTAATTATAATCCTTAATATATGTATATAACTGTAATGCTCATTTTTAATTACCAAAGGCAACTACACTTCTTGTATGCATAATGGAATTCTTCAAGAAGATTTAATAAACATTATGTAGGTTTAATATTTTTAAGCTGATCAAGTGTAATCTATGTCGAAATTTATTAATGGGCAAACAAGTTAAAGGGGAAGTCCAGTGTAAAATGAAAAAAAGATATGCTATCGTATAGTTGTTGAAAGGAAAGAAATCAAAATTTGTTTTTGAAAAATAAGGTAAATAAAAAAATTAAAAAATAAATAAAGCTGTAAAAAATGCAGTTGTGACGTTTCATGACGTTTCACTGCATCATCATGTCAAAAAAGTTGCCTGGAATGTTTATGTGTATTAGGGCAAATTCCTGAAATATTTTCCATTCTTACGTCACATTGGTGTAATGCAACGTCACAGTTGAATGTTTTGCAAGTGGAATTTATTTTTTGAAAAACCATTGGACTTGCCCTTTAAGCTTTTTGGTTCCCAAAACTCCCCTTTTCTGTTCTTTTAAAAAATGTATTTTGAAAAGTTACCTGTGCCAATGATTTACCTGAGCTACCTAGGGGAGAAAATAGGGGTGCATTATATGGCAGCACTGTACATTCCAGAAATTTTTGAGGCAATGGAGAGTGAACTACAAATAGAGGGTAAGATAAATCACGATTATGTTATTTAGTGGTTTTGGGTGTATAAATAATCTTAATTGTATTAATTATTTGATTATTTAGGCGATGGAGTTACATTTCGTCCACTAAAACGAGATGAAAAACTTCCTTTGACCCACTTGCCTAATGAAACCACCTGTTTGGGTGGCTTTAGGGTCATTATACTTTGTATGTTTCTGTTCACTGTAGCTGTCACTATTGCTGTCTTCGTCAACATTTTTTTCCATGAGGATGAGGTATAATAGCAAAGATATTATTATTGAACCATTTCACTCTATATCTATAATCAGCGTTCAATTAATTTATAATATTTTATATGTATAGTGCTTTAACAATAACTGAGATGGATAAATGGACCATGAAGCCTTCATGGACTTAATTTTCGACATATTGGCTTTTGTTTATTGTGCTACCAATATGCAGAAGGTGAGCTGATTGACCGTGATATAACAGAATACCTTTCTGATTTTATTAACAGCTTAAATACAGAAAGAAAGCATTCTCTATCATGTATTTGGATTATATGATTAAAGAGACATGCATTTCTTAATGAACTATCAATCCAGTAGCGCTTTAGGTTATCTTTTGGTGAAAGATAATCCTAGTATGGCATAGAATGTGCTTTATAAAAAATTAGCAAACAAAATTTAACTTCATATTTGTGAATCTGACTACTGGCTTAAATAAAGTCATTCCCTATAGTCAAATAAGTTTGCATATTTGCATAATGTTGCTAAAATATGAAGAGGAAATTGAAATCTGATGCCAAATTTTTTTTAATCCATAGTAGGCTATACAGAGTGAACATGCATTTTTCAAGTTTCACTTACGTCTACTGGGTGTTTTATATTTCTATTTTTTTTATGAGCTAATGAAAATAACCTTGTATGGCGCACTTTTATGTTAATGGACCAAACAGACAGATGGAAGGGAAATTTCAAGAATTCCTTAAGCTTTTAACTTTTATTTAGGATTTAGTTTTTAATCCAAATGTAAACAAATGATAAAATATATAGCTTGCAAGTGTATAATAAAGCATTATTGGGTATGATGTGATGCAATCTTAAGATATCGAACAATTTAATTTCATGATTTTTTTTTTAAAAGTACCGGATAATAAAAAACATTCGATAAAGCTGAAAGGTTTGAAAAATGCATGTTTAAGCAGTATACACCTGCACTAATTAATTTTCAGGATTCCATTCCACACTCAGAAATTTATAAAATACAAAGCAAGATTATTTAGTTACAGCACAAATGTGGGGGAACTTTTATTAATTTTAAATTTACATTAGGCCAATGAAAACGTGACATGTGTTATTGGTTGGTTAGTTGACATCTAGAAACTAACAAATATGATGCAATTAAAGAATAGATCAAAATTTGGAAAGCCACCCAGTTCAAACTACATGTAAACTTTCCAATTTTTTGGACATTGTCTCAATTTCACACTTTTGACCCAAATTTGAAGCATCGGAAGAATTTGGTGTACAGCCAGGAAAGTTTTCTATGTCGTCAAGGGATCGGGAGCGCACTAAGCTGTTGGTCACTTCTGGAAGGCCTTTCTCTGGGCTTCCAGGATTCGATCGATTTGTGGAACCCCCACTATCTTTAGGCAAAAGTTCACTCGGAGCCATTGTGTTCGGAAACCATTCGTGGCTCTCCCATCGCTGCATCCAGGGACCGTCATACGGTCTCTTTTGTACGTGGAGACGAAATTTGTTTAACTTTGATTTGTTTCGCCCATAACAACAAACACCTTCGTCCTTCCTTATCGATAGAACGTTGAATTTGGAGTCACTAGATTTACTCGTTAACTTGTGATGCAATTCGATGGATTGACTGCCAGAATTACCATACTGGCTACATTTCCACATTCCCGAAAGGTCCGTGACATAATCGGAGTTCATGTGTAACACGCAAAATCCTTTGTTAACACAGCCAGTGTTGGTAGATTCTTTCCGAATGATTTTGGAGGTGGCCAACTTTCTGGCAGCCTTTTCTTGCAAAAACTGTTTGCGAGATTCCGTGATATCACTCAACATTCCCAGCTCATGGAGAGCATTGTTCAGACAAATCATGTCTATATCATTGTCATCGGCTGAAGCACTCGTTTTGCGAGGCATTAAGTCTTTGTGACATTTAGAATTTTCTTTATTTAGTGTAAAAGACATCGGAAGTCCGTCCACTGGTTCACTTAAAAGAAAAGTATATAGGTAAAAGTTAAGCGTGTGTTTAACTTTTAACTTTGGTATGCACCTTCACATTTTGGTTCCCTCGAATGGAATCTACTTGTTTTGAGTTCACTTTAAACCTATACCCAAATTTGGGTACCTATAGTACCCATCAAAATATTGAACATAGTGATATATTCTGGCATTTTTCATCTTCAGTGGTCAAAATGATAACATTTTTCCTATCTTACCCCAATTTTTTATTGAATTAGTGTATAGAAATAACACTTTTAACTACAATTAATTTTAAGCTAAATAACTCATTTTCAGCAAAAATGGACTCATGTGCATGGTTATTGATCTCAGCTCTTCAATTTGTCTAATTGCTACAAGTCGATTAAATTAATCTTTTTCATAAGAAATACCCATCAACCCCAGAAAAGCTACAATATTTGCCACATATGAACATGGTTGACCAGCTATTAGATTATCAAATAGCCAAGATTAAACATTAATCCAAGGTAAAACCTTGATTAAATATGTTGATATTTTAAGTGTGAAAATGCATGCACGTTCAAGCAAGCCGTGGTTCAACCAAATAATACATTACGGATAATAATAAAAAGGTTGGCTACTGCAAATTGTTATTAAATTGGCAAGCGAAATAAAAAGTCGAAAGTGCATGATATCATTTGAAAACAATTATCTTTAGCTGTTTACTTAATCGATTCATGCTATATAGAATGTAATCTGGTTAAATGTTGTAATACGTAAATACTTGCTTACAAAAAGAAAATGCGGCGCAACCAGCTTTTTTCATAGAGAGGCTTTTCTCAAATTTTTATTTATTTCTATTATTTGTTGACTTTAGACAGCCGCCATTTCAAGTCTGCTATATTTCCGGTTCCGGAAAACTACCGCCATTTCACAATTTTTAATTACCGGTAATTGTTTCCAGGTACAGGTATGTAAATAATCCAAGTATCAAGTTACATTAGTGTCAGTATGCTTGAAGCTTCTGAGATTGTACAGCTTGTAAAAACAATAACTAAACTGCAAGTAAGTGTAATTTTTTTTAATGTGGGGCTTTATATGAAATGACAGTCAGAAAATAAATGAGAAATCTTTGGATATGGATTTGTCGCCTGCAGCTTGCCAAATTTGCATAAACAGGGCCTAGGAATAACTCCATTGGTTATTACAAAAATGGTATATTTTTGTGTTAAAAGAGTAAGATGATAATCGTTTACCCAATTAGATTGCCAAGGAAAAGCTGATTACCAGACCCAGTGAGAAAAAGGGTACTATATCACACAAGAGGAACCACGGAAAGATGAACCTTTAACTTTTAGCACGGAGGTCTACAAGGGTAGCCCTTACGCGACTTGGCTAGCGAAGCTGATGCTTCACAACCAGACTATGTCTCTTTTCCCTCAAAACATGGGACCGCTATTCAACATAACATCCCCCAGTGAAGTGTTTGACTACATCATTACGGTGGCCCCCATGTTTTGGAGGAAAAGAGACACATCGTTGGTTCAAAGCGCGTAGCGCTTAATTCGGTGGCCCTTCGAGCTAGCCCGGTCGAAGGGCCACGGTAGTTCGGTGGGCGATGTTATGTTGCATAGTACCAACATGGGGGCCTCCGTACTACTTGGTTCCTCTTGTGTGATATAGCACCAAAAAAAGTATCGGTACCTACTGCAATACCTGGTATATAATATTGGGTGCTTATTACCGAGTATGGACCCATACTCTCAAGTTAATTGATGAATATACCATAAATGACCAAATAGTAGCCGAGGCTACTATTTTGTAAAGTCAATCTCGATCCCTCCTCGGCTACTATTCGAATCTCGGCTGCTATTTGAGCCCCGGCTATAGGCCTAGGGCAACAAATAGGCCTATATCAAACCTTCTTATATTGAAGTTTACCACATTGCATGTAAAATTCTTAACTTATAAATTCTTGTAATTTTTGTAGGATGGCGAACAGTTTGAACGCTGTCATGATTATGTCGTTACCAATCTTTACCAAACATCAAAGTTTTTGGATGTTAACAGTCATAAAATACTTAGGATGATCGATGGGTAAGTTGCATACATAAAGTTTTGGTAAATTTTTCTTTTTGAGTAGACATTTAGTAAAATAATATCTAGCTGTCGGCTTTCTATTACATAATTGAAATGTATTTTCTTGTTGGTGGCCTATATTTAATTTGGGCATCCAAATGGTGCCCAAATCATTTGTTACATTTTTATTTAGTTTATTAGAATAAATATAAATTTAGAAATAAAGGGTACTGTTTTTATAAGCATTATTAGCATATAGAATTTATTATGTTAATGACCGGTTTATTAAAAGAAAGAATCTTTTCAATTTCAGGTTGCGTCAAAAGTTTTATATTCATTCCCAGAGTCCCAAGGCTGATCATTTTTACTCTTTATGTCAACGTTTGTTGAATAGTTCAGCTTTTAAGGAAAACGGAATAGTTTAGTGAATTTTTACAGCTCATTTGCAAGAATTAATGTTGAAAAGTCCACAAAGTAGAATTAATTGATATTATTCTTGCAATTTTCAAAGGCGGATGTCCATTTTTCGATTTTATCTTTCCTCTTTGAGCTAGCTGATCGACCAACAGAAGTTGAATATGATTTTACGCTTGAAAAACAGGGTTTGAAGAATAATGAAGGTATTGAAGGGGTTTTGAACATTGTTTCTTAACATATGGTTATAGGAGAAAAACGATCCATTTACCCAGTATTTTCATTTAAATTTATTTAGATAGTGGAACATTTAATGTTTCCAATATGGACAGAAGTATACAAAGCTTTCCATTTTGCGACAGAATCGGAAATTCTTCCACATCAGATCTTTCGGTAAATAATTCTAGAGAATTAATGAAAAATGGAAAAATTCATCCATTGATGAGTAGGAAAGTTGTCAAGAATACATTTTTTTATTTCATATTGTTTCTAATTTTTGTTCAGGAGTGGTCAAGTGATGGTGAAGAAGAGGAACATGGTCTCATCAATAGGCCTAAAACTGCAAATTTTAATGCCAAAGAGGACATTTTACCTTTCTCTTATGAACTTCAAACGCAAGCCAGCTTGTACACACAGGTAGCAGATTAAGCATTGTTAAATTTAAATTAGATTACTATAATTGAATTTCTGTAATCTTTCCCTGTAAATTCCCTAAAAATTAAAAATAGGCAGTTCCTCAAACAAGTGTTGGAAGTACTGACAAGGTTGGACTGTCTGGGAGATCTTGGTTATATCAAAATGTGCAAGATCCTTTTTTGGATCACATATATCCCATAACAAGAAAACCAATTGAAAATGAATGGCTTGTAAACTCATCTATATTGGGGTGAGTAATCTATTCATGTATTTATAGGTGCTTGTAAAGCTTTGATTTTTATCATCCTATTTAAATTAACAAAGTAAAAAATGATTGGTTAACTGAAAAACAGGTTTATAACTATCAAGTATTTGCATTAACTTAGAAAACTCAATAAAATATCAGAAATAATGCTATCTCTGAGTTAAGTGAAAAATTATTAATTTTTATTGCAAAGATTTATTCTTTATTTCCGTAAGGGAAAACTGCCTTTGTGTTGGTGACGATGATTGTCTAGTGCTTTCTGAAAGGCAAATTGTGAGAGAAGTTATTTGGTACGATTTTATTTCTAGCAAAATTGTTTTTGGTTAGTCAGCTTGTTATCGATATTTTCATTGGGGCAATTCACGATTTAATATTTAGGATTCTCGATGGAAGAAAAGAAACTCGTGTTTTCAAATACAGCAGCATTGATAAGAGCTTTTCTGTAAATCCCAAAATCAGAACTTCACATTTAACGCAGGTTAGGAAGTTTTATTTACTTATAAAAGGAACTTTATGATACATGTATTAATTTACCGCATTTTTGCTATTTTAATTCCACAAAATATTCATAGTTCAGGCATAAGATTGGGTTTTTTTTATTGGTATTCTCGCAGGCTGCACTATCTACTCTATTAGCGTCTTTGGCAGAAGAAGGAAGCATCCTTCAGATGCTCAAACAGTTTATTGAAGTCACAATGAATGCTGCACTGGTATCATCCAGCTCATTTTCCAAGACTTATCAAGCCTATGCAGCATCTCTGTCCGAATCTCTGTGCCAGCTTACTAAAGAATTGACTAAGCTGGAGAAAGTTGTCATCAAGCAGGGTAAGTTTACACATCGCATCCATGTGCCCGAGTTTTGTTTGTTGCAATTTCATTGAATTCGCCTATACATGTACTTAGAAGTCCAGTTAACTCTCGTCATGCTGAAGGAGGGCTTAGCTGAATGGGGAAGAAAGCTGAACGTGCTAGGCATGCTTCATAATAAAGGAGTGCAGTCTTGTCATCCAGATTGGTCCTGTTCGACTAGGGTGTCTCACCTTCTTAACACGCTATACTTAACAATTTCTTATCTGGATGTACTTGGAGAAGCTTTTAAAGATGAGGTAAATTCACTCTTCATATTTAAAAAAAATTTGTTTTCCGGAAATTTTGTTTTCAAGGCTTGGAGGTTTTTTTCTCCATTTTCACTGCATATTGAAATTCTTACATATTAGCATCTTTTTTTTTCCCTTATGGTGAAATTCTGCAGGTTAGATGGTTAATGTGGAAACGGGATAAGTTGACCTGTTTCCATGTTAACAAATGCATTTTTATCAAGTGTAAATATTTTTTGTTTCATTGAAAACTGTTTCATATATCATTTTTAAACAATAATGATCAACGATTACATCCGCACTTGCACAATTATTTAGTGTTAAGACTCCTGAATTGATACATACATAGTCAATCCCTACAAACTGATCAATTTTATTTTAGCTAGAGCTTGTTTTGTTCATCTTTTTGAAATCAATTCGGCCATATCTGGATATCATGGACACATGGATTACTTTGGGTGTTTTAAAAGATCCTTGTCAAGAATTCATCATTGCTTGGTAAATATCTATAGAGAGAAAGAGAGCGTTTAAATAAAAAAAATTCTATATTGAATTAATATTTATTAATTATAAATGTACATTTGTATTTCATAATTTGTTTTGCAGCGATACGAGCGATAGGCCTCTTGATGAAACATTTTGGGATAATGCCATTATAGTAAGGGAGTTACCTCGGGTAAACAGTGGGTCAAATAATGCTGCTCTTATGTCTTTTTTGCAACCTGTCCTGCAAATGCTTATTCTCACAGGAAAGTCTGTAGAAATATTGTGCTATCTAGGAGCGTTTAGAAAGTGCATTAAACATGGTAAGCATTTTCATAATTTTGGATTAGTCAAGTGAGCTTAATGTAACTTCTTGCTATTCTAATGTTTCTTTTTCTGCCTTAGATTTGCTACAACTATATTCCTCAGTCATCAGTTCTTTTAAGGTTCTTTCTGGGAATAAAGTCATGCAAAGTGGAGGACTAAATTTGGAGATGGCTCCGGAAGAGCTCGTTATTAAAAATAATTTATTTATCTCCAACGAACATAACACTAGCTATTTTCTTGAAAAGATGACGAACCATTTACATTCAATGGGAATATATGACTCTATTTTAACTGGCTATTTCAAAAAAGAATATTACAATAGAGGTTTATTGGATAATGAAAGGACAAAAATGCCCGATAAAAGTATGGAGTTTGAAAGGTAAGGTTATGCATTTTTGCTTCCATATTTACTCAGAATTTATCTCTTATTTTCTGTTAAACGTTGATTGTTTGACCATTTAAGTGATTGATATAACAATTTTAAAAAGTATTTGCAATATCTGTATAAACAAGAATCGCAAATTCAGTTTTGCTTCCATTTACTTCCTACAGCAATATTTCTGCCATTGCTTGCTATGGAATTGTCAGTTTGCCAACTGCTTTTCAACAATCTCTCATTTCAAATATCATGAAGAAATACGAGCACATTTCCTTAAAATTAGTAAACATCCTAAATAACGATTATCATTTGAAAGAATGTTTATTTTTGTTACGGGTCAGTTTTGCTGTTTATTTTCTTTACCTGATACCATTACTTTCTGAAGATTACTAACTGTAGCTAATGAATATTTTCAGAGATATTTTTTAATGAAAGCTGGTAATGTCATGCATCAGTTTTCCTCTCAAATGTTTGATCAGGTAACTAAAATTTGATGTAAATACCTTTCTCATCATTTAAAATTTCTTCATATTCAGAACACATTTCATTGACAGGTTTCTGCTGCTAATATAGTGAATAAACAGTTGGAATTGAACCTCTTGCTTGAAGATGCTCTCTCCATTTATTTCCCAAGGGATGTGTCCAAGTGAGGCGTTTATTTGAACTGTTGGCAAAGTAAGATGCAAAAGTTGCTAACTCAAAATCTCATCCTAGGTTAACAGTGACCATTGATAATTCCATTTTAAAGCAATGCAGAAATCCCATAAATATATATGACTGTGTACAAATTGCTTATAAAGTGAGTACTTTTTTTAATATACATGAGCATTTTTATGTTTAAGTTTGCATTGATTTTATTCAACTTTAATTGAAGATTCCTTGGCCACTGAACATCATCATTAATTCCAAATGTAAACAACGTTACGATCAAGTTTTCACATTTTTAATACAAATCAAATATGCCAAATACCAATTGGATGAACTGCAGTTTCGGGGTAATTGTAACACTATACAAAACTGATAAGCATTACTAAGCAAAAATTCGTTTTAGCTTCAATTTATTTCTTAAATTTAGATTCAAATCCAACTCCAATCTTGAATAATGATCAAAATGAAACCGGGGAAATGGAAGAGCAGAAAATAATACGAAAAATGTATTCTTGTCGTATGAAACTGCGATATTTTGTTTATGGATTACACCATTATATCTTGACTCGAGTAAGAGGCAGCATAGTCATAGTGATTAATTCCAGTTTCTTTGTTTTTTGTATTAAATGTAATTTTGTATTATATTATTTTATTAATAATTAGGCTATATTTATCTCATGTTTTTTCTTAGATATTGTATGATACTGAACCATTATGCGATGTTATTCTGGAAAGAGATTGCGATTTACCACAGCTTATTTCTGCCAATGAGATTTACACTAGTGCCATTTGTGATTGCTGCCTCTTGCAACCCAAAATGATTGGCATTAAAAAAGAAGTTACTAACATCCTTAACCTTGCCCTGGTTTTTCATCAGTTGTGGAAAGGAGGCATCAACAACATTAGGTAAACACTCATTTTCCATCATTATTTGCAATGATTTTCTCTAGTCCATAATATTTTAGTGTCTTTTATATAATTATTAGGTGGGAAGATTTGCTCCATTTTGAAAAGGAATTAGATTCTAAATGTAACATCATCGAAGTTACTGTCCAGTATTTATCCTTTCAGGAATCTTCACCTTTCTGTAAGTCATATTCTCTTCTATTTGTTAATCTTTCTTGCATTGTATTGCTTGTGCTGTATAAACCTTGAAAGATTTCAAGTGAAAATCATTTACTTTCTGAAATCGGAATGATTTCAACTATTTCAGTGGATTCTTTGGTTTCGTCATGCTGCTTTACAAGAGCATAAGCATTTTATTTCCTAGGTGGCCATATTGTTCTTTTTAAGTTGTAAATAATTTAATTTTTTAATAAAACAAAACATTTATTGGGTTAAATCATAATTTTAATGAAATATTTGCTGAATAAGTATTAAAATACCGGTATATAGATTTTGTGTGTGGTAAAATAATTACATGCTAGAAAAATGCATTGGCTTTCAGCTGCATGCACAGTCAAGTATGAGCATACATACTAGAATGGCAAACCTTGTCATTTGGTCATGGAATATGATTTCAATAAGTGCATGATTGTACCCCAAACCTAACCCTGGGGCTTTGCCCCCGGTAGCCTAACCTGACCTAGCTAACCAGGCAGACTAGACAAACTTTTTGGTCTGCTCTTCATGCACACTAGGGGACAAATTCATATTTTGCTGACCGCCATGGCAAAAGTTTGTCATCATTGCAATGGCAACCCTTCTTGTTCTAATAGTGCAAAGCATAACTAAGGCCTCAGGATCGCCTGTTACAGAATTCAATAGACCTGAATGACTGGGGCCCAACATCTCGTAAAACAAATTGAGGTGGGAAAATGTGAAAAGTTGAAGAATAATGTAGGCTGGGGTTATGTTTGTATATGTGCCACATTCCTTTTTCTCCAAAATTGATTTATCATTTGGGCAAAAAAAAAACATATTTTCCAACAAACCAAAAATAATGCCTTATCTTTCCATTAAATGATGTAGTTTTTAAAATTTGGAATATATTTTGATCATATTTTCGATGGATCCACCAGACGGCGCTCGGTGGCAGGGCATGCGCAGTGATTCCAAAACTTCTAGGTCCATTGGCGGTAGTTTGTCAACAACGCTGTTGTATTATATTTTGTGGTGCGCGTTTTAGTTTATCTATATGCATTTTGATAACTTTATTTACCGGTAAGTAAAGTGTGTTAGAAGAGTAGTGAATAGTTCTTGGATGAAACGTTGCAATTACGAATGACTTTACTTCATACTAAAAGAACTGATCGAAATGGATTGAATGCTGGTTTTACCGGTCGCTGCGTGCATGACCTTGGACACGAAACTAAAAGGATGGACATTTATACCGGTAATTAATTGTCTAAGTGGATTCTTCTATCAAGATCGTCAGCATTTAAAGCAGGACAATACAAGGTATCAGAACGATAAGTAATTTAGTTTTTCTTTTACCGATCGGATAATTTACTGTCGAAATAGTTTTGTTGGTACTGGAATGCGTCCATAGATGGAGATTAATCTCCCAGTTTGTGCTTTGACCTTTGACCTCATGTCAAACATGCGTATTTTTAGGCTGGTTAGCCATGTTTGGATCTGATGTTTATATGGGTATTATATTATGTATCTATCTATCTATACCGTAGTATGAATATGCATTAAGTATATGGTACTCTGGTTATACATTATACAAGTAGGCCTATAATGATAGGAAGCCTGCTAAATATGCTCATGAATGCATTTGAGTTATTATGCCTTTGCCACTGAATTCTTGTCATTTCATTTGCTCAAGTTTAAGGTACCAGTTATTATAATAGCCTACCCTGGTACGGTGATAGCTATGTGCTTTGAAAATAACAGGTACGTTCACAATACTTCTGGAGGTATTGAGGAACACCTGGATTTTTGGGCCTAGGCCCTACACAAATTAAGTTAAGCCTGTGTTACTAATGATATTTTTATTAGATACGCATATCGACATTTTTACAAGTTACAGGTAGGCCCTATATATAGTAATTTGTAATCTTGGACTTTTGGTCCATACGTCTCTCTCTAAAGTTTTGGGGCTTTCCATAAATGACATCATGCACGTGTTGAAAGGATTGTCTCATTAGACAATCTGTTATTTTACTGCATGCAAATTCAATGAAACTTTGGTTTTTTTTAATTGATAGGCTTTGATTCCTTGCTAATAGGAGACACTTTAACACGTTAGAATCACAGAAGTATCGTCAAACTTTGTGGGAAGGTGGTGCGGTGGTGCGGTGGTGCATTTTGAAATGGAATTCCAAAAGCAGCTCACCAAGGGGTAAAAACATACAAAATTTTTTGGGATATTCTCTCATCTCAACAAGTGCCAACACTTTGCTATGCACTCTATTGGCTCGAAGCCTATAGTTCATGCTAATTTTATCTGGAAAATATTTTACATATTGTTGCCAAATATTTATAGCTCCAGGTGATGAAAGGAATGGTACTGTATTATCAGTATATGGTATCGGTAGTGCCTAGTTTTGGACATTGGGCCTGCCTATTTAACTACCTTGTTATTTATACTTCCTGTAGAACATGTCCAATCTTTATACAAGTTGATAGGCCTATGTTTTTTTGACTTTTATTGAGTTATACAAGCGTAAATACACAAAATGTCAATTTTTCACATTTTAGACAATGCTTGTTCTCTGCCCAGGGTACTGTGAAAGTATTCGAATAATTCCACGTAATCCTTACTGTCAACCCGGATTATTACATGTCACACGAATGTATCCTACGTGAGACAGTGGCCTCTGGTGAACCTCCACCCAGTCCACCCAAGGTTTTCTATAAAAGCATGGCGCAAAAAATAGACAGAGGAATGCCGTATTTTTGAAGGCGAAACCAGATCTCCTCCTGGTTCTCGCCAACGTCCTTGCCATCCGTACTTCGACCTTGATTACTCTGTTAAATTGCACGCCTGATGTAGAAAAAAAAAGAAATTATGCTGCTAACAAGATTACTTTTGTATTTTCTATAGTTAAAAGCCTGAGCAAGTACTCGGGTTTAATTGGATAATACCTGGGGAACTGTAAAGAATTTCATAAATGGGAAAATTACCGAAAAACCATCCTAGCTGTTCTGTAATAATGTGCCGTTATATTAGTTGGTTTTTCCCCCTATATTGCAGAATTTTTTGTAGGGAATGCTTAAGTGCAATTAGCAAGTTTTTTATCAAAAGAAGTCTGGTTCACACAATTTCATGCCGCCTGCAACTGAACAAGCTTCATAGTAAATGGTGTGCTTTAATATACATGTATATAGGCTAGATTGCTTTTTTAGCGCATTCATATACCTTCCTATAATAATCATATATTGGACTAGGTACTTGAAGGGACAGTCCCACTTTACCTCAAGCATTTTTTTGCAAGAAAGAGGGAGAAAAGCAAGAAGATTTATAATTACCATTCAATAGTTATTAATTTTAAAACATGCCAATGTGGACAAAAATCTCGATGGTTGATAGTAGCCATGTTAGAAGTCATTTTGTCAATTGAGCATGCGCATTCTCTAGTGATAAACTTGATGGTGTACAAGTTTTTGCATAACAGAGAATGCACATAACTATTCCATAACGATAAAGTGAAGCCAACGTGAGCCTCCCTTGCACGCAGCGTCATTCTGCCTGGGTGGGGGAATATTATGAAACATGCGAATATCATCGTTTTGGAAGCATCTTGATCTATGAATAATGCAATTATTAATAAGTCTGCCTTACTTTATTATTTATAATCTTTAATTTTTAGATTTAATTTGTCACAAAGTGGGGATGTCAATTTAAATGGGCTGGGAACCGAAATTAATGCTAATTTCTTGCTTCATTTGAGTTTTTTAAAAACAAAATAGAATGACTCATTCGGTGGTAATGCACTTGACTGTACATCTAGGAGTTTAACCAGTTTTCAATCCTGATTTGTCCATCCGTCTTCATTTGTGGTTTTCCCCATGAATAATTCTCAACCAGTTAGGTTAATTTTTGCTATTTTAAATCATAAAGCCCCGAGCTCGTATATCTTTATTATGGCCGAGTCACGAGCAGATTTGTGAATATTTATCAAAATTCTGAAACTTGTAAGCATTCAGCTGCGAGGGTAATGAAACCTTTAAAACAAATTTTTGTCGTAAAAACCAGATTTTTATAGCCTATATGTACATGGATTCTCACACTTTTCCTGCCGTTCCATAATTCGATGGAATTGCTGTACTTTTACAGACAGCCATCCTATACATGGAACTCGTACAATAATTTGGAATAGGAATAGGCCTAGTTCATTATATAAATCCCACCAATTTGAAATGCTTGATTTAATTCTATTTATTGATAACTCAATTTATGATTTATTATTATCTGGATTGTTCCTAGGATTTAAGTTTGCTTAATAATATATTATAGCTTGGTCTTGACATCTGTTGAAGTGTAGATGACAGTTTGATACAAAAAGGTTTCATTTTATGCGGAAATAGTGAGAAACTTTTCAACGAGGACATTTGCTTAAAAGTGCTGATGGATGAAGCACGTCACTGCTCGATGAAGCGTATCTTTTGATTGGTTGTAGTGGAAATTTATTAAAATTATACCTGATAGATAAACTTGTTGGATAAAAATCTTAATACTCAATCTCCTGAATATATAAACTAGATATTTTTTTTTGTAGAGCAAATTACCATTATCCTTGGAAATATATATTTCCTGGGAGTTTTTGACATGTAAAAGCAATTAGTCCATGTTACTAATGATTCATGGACCCCGGAATAATATATTTTAAAAGATATAACTGTAATGTAGTTCACCTTGAAATTCTTAACTGTAATCCCAGAGCTACAGTTAATTGCGTGCATTGCATTCTTACTGTTAAAGGGTTTTTGTTCAAGATTAGAGCAAGGCCAGCTGACATTTAATTTCAATTTAATTATTTAAGTCGTAGGCCTACTGCCGCATTAGAACATAATGTAGAAATGAGAAGTGCTTGGTTCCTATTTCCATGCATGCTAAGTGACCATTCAGTGCCATGGCATGTATGATGTGATCAGCGAATTTCATTTTTGTTGTTGTTTTGCTTAATAAGGTGTCCAATCATGCATACAATCATATTCTGCCCGATTTAAATTTTTCGCCACGGCCCACTAGAGTTGACCATATCCGGAGATAGTGCGAGGCGATCATCGTTAACGTCCCATGGCGTGTGACGTCGGAGGGTTAAGGTGTATTAATCACCTCCCCCCCCCACCCCTCCCCTCTAGTTCCGTGTCTCCGGTCCTCCCCCGATTGTCTCCTCTTCATCTCCAAAAACAGGCATTTTTGGGTGTTTCGTGAAAGTAAAGTTGCACTTTCGGTTTTTCTTGTCCTGTAAGGTATTCTAATGATGACCGTTCGTGTAGCGTCATAACTTTTATTTTTTTTGTTTATTGTACTTGCCCACGCACTGACCCACCCCATGCCATTCGAACTTGGGATATTTTCAGGTACGATTTCATCGAGGTGTTGATGATTATAGGCTACGCCAACTTGTAATTTACTACATTTGGCCTTTTCAACTTTTTTGATGTTTTTATACCGTTTTCTTCCCACGAATTATAATTTTTTGCTATGGGCAAGGTAGGGAGAACAATGGACTCCATTAACAACGGTCAATGACAAATTTGACAATGCATGGACCTGGACCTGACCCATGCCTATGGAATTTCCATTTAGGGCCAATTGTACCAACAAGGGTTAACTTTAACCCACTGTTAATCTTAAGTTTTCTCTGATTT